>CAIGRK010361695.1:0-11925 GCA_903798315.1 Fraxinus greggii | reverse complement strand
ATACCTTACCCTTTCTAGAGTAAAGGTGTATCCATTTTCAAATTTCAAAGTCATACTACCAATTCTCTTAATTCTAAAGGAAACATTGTTACCCATAACCACCTCATCACCATCAAGATTAACCAAGGTCTTCTAGAGGTCATATGGAAGGTGTACCTGAATCCAGAATCCATTCACTATTCTGATCACTGTTATCTGTATAATTTGCATTATTCAAATCTATAATGGATTCTGTCACAACATAAACATACATAGTTCTATCATCTAAGGGTTCAACTACATTTCCCTCATCAACTTTCATCTCTCTGTTCATTCTTTTTTCTTAAAATAGTCTTTTATAAAGTGTCCAATCTTTCCACACTCATAACACTTCCTATTTCCACTTCTAGACTTTGATCTAAACCTCCCTTTTCGCTTTTTCTTAGAAGTATTATTCCCTTGATGACTCTGATCATTTTCTTGCCTAAAAAATGGACTTCCCTCTAACAAATAAACTCTCAAATTCTGTCCCCATCCTATTAGCCTTAAGTTCTAATTCCTTACTTCATAAAGGATTTATCATTATTTCAGGAGTTAGGGTATCTTTGCCACACTTAATAGCAGATTTAACATCCCTATATGCCTCAAGTATGGCATTCAGAAGGATAACAACCTTATATTCTTCAAAAACTTTATCTCATGTATTAGTAATATCTTGAACTAACTTATTAAAAGTATCAATATTATCATCTAAGTCCTTAGACAGGTCAATCTTAAAGCTAAAGAATCTCTTTAGAAGGAAAAGTTTATTAGGCTGAGACTTAACCAAGTACTGTTCTTCTAATTTGTCCCACAAAGCCTTAGAATTATCAATTTCCTATTTTTCTCAACACTTGANCTCATGTATTAGTAATATCTTGAACTAACTTATTAAAAGTATCAATATTATCATCTAAGTCCTTAGACAGGTCAATCTTAAAGCTAAAGAATCTCTTTAGAAGGAAAAGTTTATTAGGCTGAGACTTAACCAAGTACTGTTCTTCTAATTTGTCCCACAAAGCCTTAGAATTATCAATTTCCTATTTTTCTCAACACTTGATCAGACAAATGAAGAATAATAGAGGTATATGCAAGTTCATCAGATTCAATTCTTTGATCAGCAGCCATAGTAGCAGGAAAATCACCAGTTATAGCCTTTGAAACTTTCTGTTGAACTAAGACCCCTTTCATTTTTTGTTGCCAAATGGGAAAATCTCATTTTTCATTAAAAACTCCAAGTTCAAACGTAGTAGTTGTCATTTGAAGTTTTTAATCAACACAAGAAAACGTTTGAGGTCAAAGTTTAATAGAAAAGAAAAACAGATATTCCACAACAATAAAATGTCACACAAATACTCAGTGTCACACAAAAAGCAGAAATGAAATATCACACAATTCAACTGACTAATAACCACAGTGAAGTACAAAAGTAGCAGTAATATTTCATGAGGTTCACGACCTCGGGTCAAGGCACAATTCGAAAGACGCCAGAAATAAGAAGAAAGCAAGAAGGGGAAACATGGGGTAAAACACAATATTAAAGATCAAAATAATAAGAGAGCCAGGGTTAGAGGATTTTAACCAATAGCTTCCAAGAACACCATAAAATACTCAAGGGTTCCACAGAACAATCAACAAGAAGCCCAAGATTTGGGTCTGTTCACCAAGAACCAACAAGTAACTGTCGGATGACCAATGTCTCCTCAAGAAATCACCACCAAAAACCAAGATCCGTAAAATATAGAATCTAGAGTTTCGCCTAAAAATTAGATCTGAAATGATCTGGTTGTGAAATTGATTTTCCATACCCAGAACCACAATTGAAGAACCACAGAGCCACCCAAAATGATCTAATATATATAACCAAATCACAACGGAAGCAGTAACTCAAGAACACGAATAACACAATCAGTTCATCAATGTCAAGGGATTGATTATCATATCTAGGGCTTAGAACAGTACATTGTTCCGTTCTGTACAAATGAAACAACCACAAAGACCCAAACCCTAAAGATCGAACAATCGCAGCTACTACAATGGAACCCAAGATCAAACAACTTATCTCAACACAAAATGCTCAATCGAAGAATCACATAGACTGAAATCACATGAATTTAACAACCAAAACAAGAAGTTTTGATCAACACAAAGTAATCGAAAGAAGGAATGGAAGAGACGATACAGAGAAAACCCCAGAAGCTTCACGTACAAGAACATAATGAAAAAGTGATAAGGGCGACTATTTAAGCCCCTTAAATACACAAATCTATCACCTTAGATCTCAGTCAATGATCAACGACCCACAACAGCACACGTGTCCATCAAATGGGTCGAGTTTTGAGACTATTTCAAATGATTTATCAGACAATGGCCAAAACCAATCCAGTAATGGGCTAGGCCCAATTTCATCATAGCCCAGTAAACCGAATGGAATTAATATAATTGGCATCACCGCCCATCATCCGTTTTAAAAAGATTGGCATTCATAATCAAATCTGGGTTGCAACCCTTCGTAAGCAACTTTTTTAGCTTATATTGTCATTTCTTAAATGTAGTTTGAGAAGACTGAGTAAAATGAGTTGCCCGGAAGATGTTTTTATAATGTTAAGATTTTTTGTTCATATATTATGGATTTAGTCAAAAGCACGGTAATTTATGTTCACAAACATCGGTTGATAACTTAAAAAGACAATTTATCAACTAATGCCCAAAATTTCCTTCCCCTTAAAAAAAGAGTCCAAAAAGAAGAAGAAATTCCTGTTTTTTCACCTTCATGCATTTTCTTTCATGTTTTGGTTTGGTTTGTATGTAACAATGAACTTCGATATGCTTGTTGCATTTCTACTACTTTTGGGTGTATTTTCCAGAATGGATTTGATAAGGGATAGAATCTCATATCGAATAAAGATGTAAACATAAATCAACTTATAAGGATTTTGGTTACTCCTCTTAATAAGGTTGACCTTTTAAGATGGAACCCCAAATCTTAACAGGATTGAGTGGTGCAGGGTGCTTGCTTGAGACCAGAAGGCCCTGACAAACATGTTGGTCTTAAAAGCTAATTGAGTATGCATCTATTAGAGGCTAGCTAAGTGACATACAAGCGACATTGATGAGTAGAGATCATCCTATGAGAAGATAAAGGAGATTGACAGGGTATTGGAGCTCTAAATTTGATTATTTCCCGAATGTTGACCAAGCAAAGGCCAGGACTTT
This sequence comes from Fraxinus greggii, assembly GCA_903798315.1. Taxonomy (NCBI): domain Eukaryota; kingdom Viridiplantae; phylum Streptophyta; class Magnoliopsida; order Lamiales; family Oleaceae; genus Fraxinus; species Fraxinus greggii. The sequence continues at coordinate 8,691 of CAIGRK010361695.1, read as the reverse complement.
TAAGAAACGGTGAAAGACCCAGCTCAGCAGCATAAACCCTTAAATAAAAGTTAAAAGAATACAGTTTCTCAAACCAACTGATCATAAATTGACAATGACATCCATTAACTTCTTCCAATGTTTGGCAATGGAGTTGGAAAAAACTAATTTCCAACCGGAAAAATCCAAAACTTCAGTGATGCATCCTTCACAATTCTTCCATTAATTTCTACTTTCCTACATGATCATGTAAATACTTGCACCTATCTCCATAATGACAGATTCCTTGAGCAAAAAATCTGCACGCCAGTTTTCTTTCAGGGCCTTTCCGTTGGACAGGATTCCTAGTTGCATTGAAGTTCTCCCGAGTGCGAAAAGCATGAATTTGTACTGAATTGCTCATAGGACCAGGTCCCTGTAATAAACTCCTTGTGTAATTATTATTTTGATTTTCTCCGAAAGTGTGGTTTAGTATTGGAATCTGCTGATAATTGGAGTTTCGAATGTAGCTTTGGGTTCGCACTCGAATTGGACTCCTTGAAGTGTTGAAGTTATTGTACTGTAATTTCCTGTTTGGACTCCCCGGGAAACTGCAATTCACGACAGTGAAAGGTTGCCTCTGATGGAGCCTTTCTGACAACACATATGCATTTGAAGGATTGTTGGGCTTTCCGAGCAAACTTTCTTTCTGCTGCAGAATGCTCACTCCACAAGTTTTGGGATGGTAATACTCCTGTTGAGAATATTGCTCTTCCTGTGCAGCATTCCTTTTCTCCTGCTGCTTTTGAGGTTGGTTTCCCTGTTTCTCTGGGTTCATTGGTATAGATTCAGATGACTTCCTGTGTTTGTTCTGGTTGTCCATTCTTGCTACCCTGATATAGATATTGAGCATTAGAACATTGATCACAACTTCAAATATGGAATTCATAGGAAATCAAATAGGAAAGGATACTCCGAATCATAGTTCGACCAACCAACATTTATTGAATTTGAAAGAGTCAGTGCGTTACGTTTTTCATAAACATCAGTACCACAATAAATAATTATAGACAATCAGAAATTTAGTACTGTTCTACAGTGTATTCACAATAAACCATTTTGATACCTATTTGATTTGTGCAACTTTTGTATTTCCTTCTCTTTTATACGTGCTTCCCGATCTGAGCGTGCCATGGATCCTCTAGCATGCTTTTCTGATATAATTTTCTGTCTTTCTCCTTCATCTTCCCATCTCTTCAATTTCACAAGAATTTTGAGGAAAAATGAAGAAAAAAAAAAATGCGAGGAGTGTAAAGTTAATGCATCTTTGAATTAAACTAAAATGTATTACATATAAACACTTAAACATTGGTTTGCTTACCCGTCTCATTGTTTTTAACCTGTAGAGGTTCCTGCCTTTGATCAGGAGGGGATGAAGTGGAGGCAGAGGTTTCTCCCCTTTGCTCCACAACACTTCAATCTGCTCAAATTAGATGAGAATAGATTTATTCTACAGAAGGGCCAAAATATGAATAGATTAAATGCTACAACAAAGTCTAAAATTCTTGATCACATACTATTTCTATATTTTAGCAATCTTATAGAAATGAATATGGACAACTTCTATATACTGTTTAAAATGTACTGATCACATCGGGACTAAAGGAGGCCATTAAATTATTTTACAAGCTAAGTGAATATTGATATCTGACTGATATGCATTATAAAGTAAATGTGGAAGAAATTGGCACTATGTAGCAACCAACTTTATTGTAGCTCTATATAGCACGATAGGCCATATATGATGTCGGATACCTAATGCAAGTTTCTACCTGGCCTAAGCTGATCGAGTTTAACTGACCGTAAATGTATGTTGCTGCTTAGCAGCCCCATAGCTCTCCTTCACAATCCGTCCTGCAACAACCCGTGTACCGCATGGAGGACCGTTTGCACTCCTAGATGCAATGCTGAACCTGATCAATCAAAAGACCACAAGGTTTGACATAGCTGCAACAGGTAAAGCTTTCATACATTGTGGAAGATCCTTCTTATTTTTCAAATTCAGTTTTAGGAAAATAAATGAACAATAAAAATAATGGATACTGCTTGCCAAAAATTCTGACACAAAGGCCGAGAGATGCGTGGTACTTTAAGATGAAAAAAAAAAAAGAAGAGATGATCCGGTATCGATTATCAAAAAATAAATCCAGAATATCCATTATTTTATTCTATAAAGAGGTAAAATCTTGAAAACAACATTTAAGAACAAAAAAGTTCTGACTGGCTTCTTAGAAACTCCGTTAGGAAAAAGGGTCCTCCGCTTCGACTTTCACCAAAAGGCAGAGGCTCTCTCTCCATGACAAAAAGATAAATCTAACCTTCAGGGGTGCATAGTTTGAAAATTAATTGGAATCTCATTCAAGATACAAACTTACATTTCATACACATTCTGTTCAAACATAACTACATCTCCTGTGCATGCATCACCTGCATGATTTAATCTTCCAAAATTAGAAACAGAAAGGAAATAGTGTAGGAATAGTAGGATCTAAACCATAATATGGCATGTTTGATAGGAGGAATTGCATAGAAGAAAAAGAAGCTAATCTTGTTCGCTATTGTGTGTAGTACTATCCATCATCGCATAACAAATATGCACCAAGTGACCTGCAATCAGCACTCAGTTCTTAAATGCTGAGTGTTGATGGCAGAACTAAAGTAGCAAGGCAAACAAATGCTAACAATTTATACCTTTGCAATTAAGCACGAAACTAGAAGCCGGATACTTTTTCTCCCCACCATTATCAACAATACTGAAAAGTACACAAGAATTTATTATTGTAAGGAGCTAAATAAATACAAAAATCAATAAATTAGAGGCACAAATAAAAGAGGAAAAATTACTCGAGATGCTCCTTAATCCGTTGTATAAGGGTATCTTTATTGCCTGTCAATCTCAGTCCATGCTTCCTCAGATAAACTTTGCACTGATCGACTTTTAATTTCATAATCATGCCACCTGCTCCCATTACAAAACAACACCCCATTTTAGACAATTCATTTTCACCACAAATGACGCGACAGAAGCATATCTTCGACCAACTTTACTGCATTATTCTATACTTGCATATCCACATGGATAAAGTTCAAATCTAACAAAGAATAAATAGAACAGAAATTTTAGTTGAAACCTTCAATGAATTTTCGAACAGTCTCGTAACTTTTCTGATCCTTCTCATCGAACTCAGACAGAATCATCTCAATAACATCTGCATCTTCCTCAACGTTCTCTTCCATTTCCTTTTCAGAGCTATCAAAAACAAGACAAACCCGCACAATTTAGCATAAAAAAAAAATCACCGCACTAATTAAAACCAAATTTGGCATCTTCGTGTGAGTTTATTGCATATTAGCAACAAAAACAGGTACCTGCATTTGGTATTTTTCTTGATCCTGAGGTTCGAGAAACTGGATCGAGTCTCCTCAAGGATATCAAAATTTGGGTCAGCTTGTGAATCATCGGAATCGTATGAATCTGTATCCGATTCGCAGTAAACTTCTCGCCCAGAAATTTCCATTTGTTCTGAATTCATTTTCCAACAGTAAAGACAAATCTCTCTTTTAGAATGAAATGGGGAAATGTGACCGTTGTAAATGGAGTGTGTCACTTTTTTGGGAAATGGATCATATGAATTTGAATTAGTTACTGTGAAAGGGATTTTCTATTTTGAGCACCTTAATCTTTGCTCATAGCAATTATTTTTTCAATAATGCTGAACTCGTGTTCGGTAGAGATTAAAATTGAAAAATTAGTAATTATTGTTGACTTTTATTAGATTAGTGGGATCCAATAACGACTATATTTTCAATTTTAATACGATTTAAATTCATCTCAAACAACCCCAAATCTGTCTCATCCTCCTTAGGTAAACTTTGACATTCCCATTATTTTCAAAAAAAATTGTGGGCGAAAAAATGATATTTTTTTTTTTCTAAAACTATCCAATAGTGTATTACCACGTGACACAATATAAATAATGATGTATAAAAATAATGTACATGTAGCATGATTGTTATTTTTTTTTCTTCTTACCATAGACTTCTATCTTCAACCTTTATTAATTAGTACGTCTTATCGTCGATGATGATTTATATCAAAATATTTTATTTTCATACTTTGAAATGAGGAAAAAAATTCGCATTTTTTTTTGACATATGATGAAAAGATAAGTTGTTTGACGCCATTTCAACATATTTTTGGACATAAATTATTATCAAATATAAAGTATATTAACTAATGGAAAGTTCGAGAATAAAAATGTCATGAAAAATTGTTTGGGACATAAGTGTTATAATCGGCAAAGATTAAGAACCTTAAATTCAATTAAAATGTGATGTAACAAATAAAAATTTTGGTGTGAATATAATTACACTTTTACAAATTATAAAAACACTCACTCTTATCATAAATTTCCTATTTAAATTAGTATAAAATTAAAATTAATATTTGAATTTAAAATTTTAATATTTTAATTGTACTCTACAATTTTGATTTCTATAATTTATTAGTATTTTCCTTAGCATATAAGGTTAAGATATGTGTGCTAATTGTTTTATATTTTTACTCAGTATTACTCAATATAGTGATAATTTTCTTATTGCGAAAGTAATTGTTGTCTTACGCTGAAAGTAATATTTTACATATCTAAACATCTCTCTAATAATAAAAATTATTGAATTTAGAATTTATAGGCAAACATATTAATTTCGTTTTTTCTGTGCTATCAAATTTGATTTAAGATGGAATTATTGCTAGCTTTCTTAAATATTTTTCATAAATTGCATCGTTAGATTTTTATTATTAGTTTTCATGAATACACGTTTCATTAATTTAACAAAAAATCAAAATATGCTATAAAGTTGAAATAATATGTAAATAATTTACATTAGTATGTACAATGAGAGAGGAGGAGATCCCCTTAGATAGAGCGAGCCCCTTGAGTGATGTTGTCCTTATCCTCGAGAGATTCTTGGTGTACTGGGTGGGGGTTGACCGAACACCCATCGGCACCTCACAATGGGGGGGGTGGGGTGTGGGTGGGAGTTTTTGACGATTTTGTGTTACATGCGGGACCCATCCATGTGAGTTATATGTACAAATTTTGTCAACCACTTCCAGTACAAGTGGCTAATTCCATTCTCCTCTCATAGAGGAAATGGCCAATATTTATAGATGTTCAAGTAGATATTGTTGACGGCAAACTATCATGGCAAGCTCAGTAATTTTACTATAAACCTTTTCCATCGATCGATTGAGTCATGTTAACATCGATTGACTAGTGGTTTAAGGGGTTACATCTTCTTATAAAGCTGAGATCAATCAGGACCATAAGACTTAGGCCGATTAACTTGAGAGGGATGGTCATCGTTCGCGAGTGTGCATCCACTCCATTTATCCATGCATTCGCTCATAGACTTTTCAAATTATTATCATGTCTAAAACTATGCTGACAAACAATGAGGGATGGCACCACTCTTTTGTGGAAATGATGTTTGTCCGAGCCAACTAGGAATTTTAATCATCTATTATGAATTAAGTCCATATTTGATAGGAATTAAAATTAGATTTTTAGTATGTTTTAAATAAAAGTTAATGAAACATATAGCTGAAATGTGTTGTTAAAATTAATTATTGACTTTGATTTAGATTAAAATCTGAATTTTAATTTTTATCAAGCATGTTATAAATCTTATGTGTTCGATTTCAATCGAGTCCACACTCATGGTTTACTATTGTTGAGTCAATGTTGCCTAATTCTTGATCAATGCTTATTTGCTAGATCGGGATTGAGGCCCATATGCCCACCCTGAGTCACAGCATCGATTCTTGCCATGCTTGACCGAAGTCAAGGCTCATCGTGAGTGATCGGGGTTGCCCCTCGCCGTTTTGCCTATAACTATTCAATCAATTCGAGTTTCATCTTCTTGGTTTATCAGCCAATGTATTGCCTTGGCCTCTGGATCGGGGTTGAGTTTTATGCTTTTACATCGTGCATCAATCAAGATTTTATCGAGTCGAGCTACTCGGCTGGGGTCGAGATCTTGGCCTTTTATTGGATGTATTAACCAAGGTTTTTATACTGGAGTCGAGGTCTTTGCCTTTTACTAGGTGTATCAATCAAGGTTTTTGTATTTGGGACTACACAATCGTGCTGGCCTTTTACTAGGTGTATCAATCAAGGTTTTTGTATTGGGGACTACACAATCGTGTCGAGATCTTTATCCCTCGTGAAATTTGTATGAATAATTATTTGAAAGTGCTTTGAGATCTTTATCCTTTGTGAAATTTGTATTAATAATTATTTGAAAATACTTCCTCTGCTTAGAATGACTTTTAGGAAGGAAACTGGTCGACTTCCTTCGAAATCTCTTTTACAGTGAACATAAATTGTGTCAAACAAGCCATCAATCTGTCTACGCATGATTGCCAAGGCCTTTTACTTATAGCTAATACCTTATAAAACTCAGGTACAGGATTTGTTCCACGCAGAGAACCTTGGCCAGGCAGGGATAGTTAGAGAACATGTCAATTATACAAAAGGGATAGTTAGAAAACATGTCAATTATACAAATGCTCTTGCTACATCTACTCGACATTCAGATGACTTGAAAGAGTTTCAAGCTTTTATTCGCTGCTTTGTACAACAAACCGAGGTGACTATCTAGAGGCCAAATTCAATCAAAATGTAAGCTTGTTATTTATAGAGCAAATCGTGATTGTTTCAGCTGCGAATGAACTCAACAATATCTATGATTGGTCACCTACTCGGGGCTGCTGTTGTGGAAGCTGTAGCAACTGTTACGGTAATTTACTGTCAAAGAAATTTCCTTACTCTCCGACTTGTGGAAAATTTGTTCCTAGCGAAACCACCAGCAGTATAGAGAGCGTTTGATATGTTAGACTAGACAGCACCAGACACAGTGAAAAAAAGATACTGATATCCTAAATTTTACTTGTTTCGTGTCTGGTACTGTCCCGATATTATATACCAAACATGCCCATAATGCACAAGCATCACTTGAAATCTTGTATGGTGAAGCACAGGATGACCCTCAATAGCCAGGCTCAAGGCTCATTCATTGCTTCCTTTAATGGGATTTATAAATGTTAATTGTAAAGATTGTTCTTGAAAACTTTCAATTGAGAATTTCAAAAAAATAAAAAGTTAAATCTCACACAAATTTGTGCCTAACTGTATAAAATATTCTTATCATACACCCTTATTTGATATTCAAAATCGATTCTAACTAGGTCTATATAAACTCCAACTTGATCAAAATCAGCCTCCAATATTGTATAGTCAGAACAGACCCTTTAGCTTACGTCTTCTACACAGTAGGGATGGTCTAGATCAGAGTGGGGAGGTGGTGCACAATGTAACAGGGGACTGGGAGATACTATGCTACACAAGATCTAAAATAAAGCAAATCAAGGAAATAAATTAATCTAAAATTGTGCTGCTTCAAATTCTCAGCATTAACATCTTAGCATACAATAAGAGAATTATAACTACACACCCTCAAAATGATGACTGGCTTATGAACTCAAAAACACACGTCCAAACAATGCACATCCTTTCCATTGAAAGATTTGTGAGCTGATTTCTAATATCATTAACCTTGTCCCATCTTAGTGCAGTCTAAAACGCAATATAAGAAAATAAGGATGCAGAGAAATAACAAATGTATATATTACGGAAATCTGTTTCGCCCACAACAGGTGTTCTATCAATTTATCTCTGAATATTATATATTTCTTTTCTCGTCATGGTTCGATTTCTCCCAGCCTTAGGAAGGTAGTTTTTGTAACAAAAAATTGCTAGTCACCTCAAAAGATGAAATGCATATTATACCGAAACAGTGACTATCAACTGCAGATCAATGGGAGTATTACCAGAACTTCTTTCTGACCCAGAAGAGGAGGAAAACAACTCCTAGAACAACAGCAACAGGTGCCCATTTCTTAATTAGAGCCTGCAGTCAATGATTAAAGAATGAATAGTAAAGTCGGGTACATGCAGTGAATAGGTAACTGAACTCGTGCTATTTTCAAAAGGTGATAACAAAATGAAACAAAGAAAAATGTAAAAGATCACAAACAAAAATTCAACAACTTAATGTTTAATGCTTATTTTCAGCTGATAAAATCTAGCTCAAGTAGCAAGACCGAAGACTAAAGGTCTCCAATTCAATTCCCACAAAATGTAATAGTTGCTTATCATATGCATCACCTTGAGAGAGAAAAATGTTAGGTTTCCGAAACAATGCTCATGGATGCAGACAATTATAATCATGTTACTCAGAATTTGCTGTTTATATAAAAGCACCAGAACTGAGTGCCAAAAAACAGATTTTAAGCCTTAAACTGAATAGGCCTGTCCATAGTTACGAGAAAACTCGAGCATTGAAATAGGTTCGTAAAGGAACATAAAAAACATGTCCCGAATAAAATTTAATAAAGCTAACCTGGCGGTTCAAATCTTTTGCCTTTTCAGCATATATGCGGGATTCAGATGTCAAGCGACTCGACATCTGACTGACCTCTGCAGAAGTTCACAATTAAAGAATATAAATATCAAAGAGGCGAGATAAAGAAACAATAAGGGGCTGTTCTCTTTGTGTTTGAGTTTTGTGTTTTGAGTTTTGAAATCATTTTGTATTTTGTGTTTTGAG
>CAIGRK010361484.1:0-14970 GCA_903798315.1 Fraxinus greggii | reverse complement strand
AAAAAAAAAAAAGAAGCTAGAAAAATATGATTGCCAAACAAGCCTAAAAGTTGATTTTGATTCGATTTTTCAACGGACTGAGTTGTCCAAAACCTGTACCCATTTTTACACAACTTGGTGAATCATAAGATCCAATCCTTCCAATCATTAATTATTATGAATTCATTCCTCCAAGCCTCAAATTATTAATTAACAATATAATATTCCCACTTCTTCCCACAATCAAGAAAATTAAACGAAAGAAAATCAATTGTTGATCACGTTTGAATTCATGTATAGCTTTGCCTGATTTATATAATTAAAAATCCCCGGATGCATTAACTAAAACGATGGAAAAAGTACATAAAATATTTCGGATAAATATAAAAAAGTATGTTCCCATGAAGAAGCCAAATAATCGAGCAAAATAAATAACCACTATAGAATTAAGCAAAATTTTGTCAAACAAGTACAAGCTAGCAAAATTATGTTTTGACAAAAAGTTTCTCTAATATTAGTAGTGTAAAATCAGATTGGGTAAATCTATTTTTTTAACACGTACTCACACTCTTTGACACGTTAGTTAATTATTTATACAAAATTAAATTTCACAGCGATCGACCCACAAATTCTTGTCCTTGTGGACAACAAAAACTTCAATAATGGGATCCTATATGCACAAGCAATAGAATCGATTATTTAAATCATGACACTTCGGTTTTGGAACCATTCAAACCGTGACACCTTGAACCCCGAAATAAAAGATAGAAACAAATGGACATCTAATATCGAGGTGGATTTGAGGTTCAAAATATCATGATCTAAATGATTGATCCAATCACGTTGTAGTGAACCTCTTTCTCGTCATGAAAATATGTACTCATATTTACTTATTAGTTGACTCTCTTACTCGTTTACAAGTTATTCTACTTGTACAGAAAATTTGTACATGCAACATAGTCATTTATCAAGCTATTTGTACAAATTTTTTGTACAGGTAGCAGAGTTCCTCGTTTAATACTTGGATGAATAATGTTACATGTACAATACCCTTGACAACTTGGTTGACGTACAACCTTATGTAAATGAAATTTGTGCAGTGATGTGATTGGTGAGTTTAAAATAAAAAATGTAGATATTTCCATGTGGAAGATTGTAAATGAAAATGTAAGAGATAATATACATGTAGCATGATTGATACTCGGATTATTTCTTATTCCTCCACCATTTTTCTAACACAAATATAATAAAATAACGATTAGCCTTCAACAATCCCGCCATCCCCATGTGAACAAATATCTGATATTTGTATTGTATTGTATTTGCAGCGTCCCCCAGCACACCCCCTTCCACTCTCTAGAGCTGATAATACAAAGCCTTCCACAACCATACAAGAATCTCTCAACCTTTTTGTTTCTCTTGCAAGAGATTCACAACTTTTCTTGGGCCTTCCTTACTTGTGTCCCTACATTCACTTGAATTTTCAAAAAAAAAAAAGGGGTGAGCTTTTCTTCAATTTTCTGTGTTTTCCTGGTTTTTTCATTTTTACTTGCGTTATTTGAAATGGGAGATTTACATATGTGGTCATGAAGTTTCAGATTAATGTAATGTTGTCTTGAGAATTATCTTTATTTTTTGTTTCTTTATGTCAATGATTGTAACTTATTTATTGAAATTCTGTACTTTTGAGTCATATGCTTGCATTTCTTCTTGAATCGTACAAATGAATGTCTAATAATAATATAATTTTATTTAAATAATTCCATGAAAATCCTTAAATTTTATGATTTTTCACATGCTAATAAATCATATAGTAAGTATAAAGCACATCAATTTGCTTACAGTAGTTTAATATTGATGAAAAATGGTATTTTTTTCTTGAAATGATTCAATCAAGGCTCGAGACTTAGGAGTATGCTGGCGATCCATTAGTTAATTCGAACTACATTGCCTGAAACCTCAAGATCATTAGAGATGAGACATTTTATTCATTTAAATTATAGTTTCAACGTGTGCTTGTCGATTATATGTTTTTATCAAAAGCCTTAATATGTGTACAATTTTCATGAATAGGCAAAGGTGAGATTTGATCCATAAATTTTGTCTACTCTATTGTTTGTATAAAAAGTTTTTCAACATTTATGTATTTTCATTATTTTGCCGTTCCAGGCTAATCCTAGCCCATTTATTGAGGCTCCATCCCAATAATCTAATTAGTCAACTCACTCTTTTATTGCCTTTATTTAATAGGTATGCAGCTATGGACCATGCCTTTTTCTGTCCCTTTTGTCATGAATTACATGTAACCATGGTTATCTACCTAACCATTTGGCTGAATGAATCTACTTTCTTCCATTTTATGTTCGTTAGATATTATAGTTAGAAATGAAAATCTTGTCAACACTAGTATGGTGTTTGTTTTCTTGACTGGTAATTTCTATATTGTAGTTTTATGAAATACGTTTTACCATGATTATGAATATTAATCAGTACATGTTGATGATGAATAATTGTAAGGTATAGATGAAATCCAAATCAGTTTTATGTATTTTTTGGATGAATTATATGTTAGATATGCATATCCATGCTCATGTATATAGATATAATTTGCAGGTGGTCGACTTCCTTTCTTTCTGAGTGAGGTGCTAACATATAATGGCATCAACACTGGTAAGAAACCGCATTATCTTTCTTTTTTAAGCAATCATATGAAATTATCCTACATGGGTTTGGTTCGTTGGAAGCTTGGTTTTTTAGGCTATCATGTGAATAAGGGAAAGCATGTGTTGTGGCTGTTGTAGTTGCTTAGAGTTAGTTTCTTCAGATCTTCTTGTAGATGTCGCTATATCAAACGAACAGCAGAAAATGGTTAATGTAGCCTACCTTAGATTTACTTTCATAAGAGGCTTAGTTGTTTTGTTGTGATCTTTCGCTCTTTCCAACGCGATCTCGGTTCTTTCCTTTCAGGTTATGTCAAATAAGATGAAGAGGATGGAATCAAAAAAGTCGCACTCATGGTGGTGGAATAGCCACATTAGTCCCAAAAACTCTAAGTGGTTACAAGATAATCTTGAAGGTAATAAATATATCATTGACATAGAAATCATGGGAATCTATTTTAAAGCCACAAACATAAGTTTTCAGTTCGACTTTGTTTGTTTTTTTTTTTTGCAAGCATCAGGAATAGAAAGATAATGCATCTGACTATCAACTGATTAACTAGACAATTTGGATATTGTAAATGGGTTCATTGATTTAAATCATTGTATTAACTCTAAATTGTAAAGAAAAAATGTTAAATTTCATCTTCTTATGTTCACTCTATATATTTTTCCAGTTATTGTTAGAATTCTCACGTTTCATAATTTGAATTATATATGTCGAGCCGAAAAATTGAGGAAATTTTTAATGATCCCAGAAATGGACCAGAAAGTCAAACTGATGTTAAAACTCATAGAAGAGGATGCAGATTCATTTGCTAGAAGGGCTGAAATGTATTATCAGAAGAGACCAGAGTTGATAAGTCTTGTTGAAGAGTTTTATCGAATGTATCGAGCACTAGCCGAGCGTTATGATCTTGTGACTGGAGAACTTCGGAAAAGTATTCCATCTGATCACCAATCTCAGGGATCTGGAATATCTGATGAGGGATCTGAACCACCATCCTCTTTGCCATCTCCCCATCGAAATCTGAGTCGTCCCAAATCTGGTGCTCTCTTTCTTGGTACTGGTGGAAGTGGGTTGGATTTAAATAAAGTAGATGGTTCATCTACATCTGATTCCGAATCTATCTCGGATGATTCCTCTGTTAACAATTACTCTGGCACACAGAGCAATGTTGAGGAACATGAGTTGCGTCAGAGGATTACTGAATTGGAGACTGAGCTTTCGGATGTGAAAGAAAGACTCGAGATGCAACAGAAAGAGATTTCTGAAGGCTCGTTTATGAAATCGTCCAATGGAAATTCTGAAGCTCTTGCTAGAGCAGCGGCAAATGAAGAAGATTTGGGGATTGCAAAGGATAAGATTCAGCTATTAGATGAGGAAAATAGTCGTTTGTTTATTGAGCTTCGGAAGTATAGATCTCTTGAAGTTGCTGAAGTGGAGCAAAATCAGGTCAGAGGGCTTCAAGAAAGCAATGATAGATCAAAAGCTGATGATTTTGACGCAGTGAACGAAATTCGGACACTCAAGGAAGCGCTGAAAATTACGCAAGAGAAGCTGCATGAGTCGGAAAAGGAAGTTGTAAGCTTCAGGGACGAACTCGAGTGCAATAGGTCATCTAATCAACATTTGCAATATCAGCTTAAATCAGCCCAAAAGGAGATTTCCATCTGCATAATTAAACTCGATAATGAAAAAGGTATGGTTTCAAAGCTGCAGGATCAAATAGAGAGGTACAAATCCAATCTCGTTGAAAGAGATCAAGAAATCCGGGGACTGAAAGAAGCAATTTCAAATGCCAGTAAGAGCTTATCGGGAGAAAATAAGCAACTTCAATCAGATTTAACTATAATATCGAAGGAACGATCTTATTTGGAGAATAACCTAAAACAATTGGATTTGCTCTGCCAATCCTTAGAGGAGAATGTCAGACGAGCCGAAGCTGGAAAAGCAGAGACGGAAGTTATGCTTGGAGCTCAAATTGAGCAGTTGAAGGTTGAAATTTCCGAGAAAAAAGACCACATTGAAGAATTAAATAAAATCCTTGAAGCCTCAAAACTGAATTTCAACATGCTGAGGTCTGAGAAAGACAGTCGTGATGCCAAGATCGGCACACTTTCTGCAGAGATTGGTTTGAAAGATGACCAAATCGATCAAATGAAGAATCATTTGCATCAATTACATATGGAGCATGTTGAATTGATTGTTGCAGCTGAAGGGTCACATAAAATGACAGAGAAGTTACGTACAAGAGTTGAAGAATTGGAGACAGAGGTCAAGAGAAAAGAAGAAGTTATTCTGGAAGGAGCAGAAGAGAAACGAGAGGCTATAAGGCAGCTTTGCTTATCACTTGAACATTATCGAAATGGTTATCATTCGCTTCGTCAGGCTGTTATCAATCTCAAGCGAGTACCCGTAATGGCATCCTAGGTTTTAGTAACATAGAAACATCCATTTCTTCAGCTTCCGTACATCTTGCCTTGTCTGAGTCGCTTCCTAATAAACTCGTTTACTTCTACATTATCTGTTCTGTTTCGACAGTCTTCCATCCTTTTGTTTATCTCGTTTACTTCTACATTATCTGTTTTGTTTCGACATTCTTCCATCCTTTTGTCCATCTAGGTGCATAAATGTTGTATTATACAAAACAATATAGACTTGATTTGTTTTATGGTCCAGTCGTCCTTTTATCAAGGATTAATCTACTGGATTGATTTGTGGTTGATATGTTGAGCCTTGCAAGAGAAAATTTTACTGTTTGTCAAAAATCTGCAGCTGGTTGTCTTTCTGTTAATAGAGCTTTACTTTGTGCCTTGCTATAGGAAAAATTTACCTCGATGTCAAAAATCTGCAGCTGGTTCTCTTTCTGTTACCAGAGCTTTACTTTGTTCTTAGTATACATTCACTCCCAATTTTAGACTTAGAAATAAAAATGATCATGTACTTGTAAATGTGTATTACAGAAGCTGGAGAATCAAGAATACGAAGTTCCTTGCTAAATTTAAATGAATAAATGTGTTCTATATTCAATAACTTGAGCTCTTGGACGAGGAACTTCGGCATGGTATTACAACAATTGAAGGTCATGAGTTCAAATACGTCATTAATTATTGCGAAAATTTCAGCCGTGGTCCCAAACTTTTTCATTTTTTGCAGACTTTACCTCAACCTTCATTTTGTGCCACCACATGTCCCAAACTTTTGAGAAATTTGTAGATGCAGTCCAAAATGACGGAAAACGTTAGTTCTACTGTCAGTCGACCTCAAAAATGAAAAAAAGGCAAATTTTGACCAATTAAACAGAGGCATTTTCGTCCATTCTAATTTTCCTATTTTATTTAAAACAACAAAGTCGTTTTGTCAGTTTTAATATCACTCCCTCTCCATTCTCCTTTATGGTTCGAACCCATAGGTCATCTTCTACGATGTTAAACGAAGATAGCCAATAGTCTGATGAAATTCAAGACGATTTTGCATGTCACATACGAGGCCGTCTTCCAGAACCTGTATATGGTAAGTTTTTAATTTATTTTTTCAAAATTTCTGGTTGTAGACATGTTTGCCTCACAGTGGGTTATCAACTGTAATAATATTAGTGTATATTTCCATAATTTTAAGCATGTTATTGAGTTGGAATCATAAAATTTTCCATATTTATTCGTGCTGATTTTGCATTCATGTCGTTCAACTAAGATTTGTTAATAGCGAGTTGCTAATATGATTTTTTTTTTGTTCAGGGAGAAATTCAAGTTATTTTACCATAAAGCTGCATCACGACAGTGTATTTTTTCGAAAGATGCAAAATCTTGTGTATGAGAATGGGAAGATAGCCTATCTAGACTACATGCACTCTGATTGGTTTAATAGATTTCTCCTAGACAATGCTATGAAGATGGTATGCTATTTTGAGAAAATGAGGTATGTGTATAAGATTGAAAAGAGGAGATTGAGTGAGGCAACGTTCTGGATGGTGAAAGATGCAGACTTTATGAATGTAGTTAGGTTGCTTGGTGAGAAGAGGTTTGCTGAGATGTGGTGTGTGCCCGTAGTTGAAGTGTTGGAATTGCCATGAGACGACAAAGTAGGGCATGATATTTATTGACACTGGTGAGCTGTTGGAGGAGGTGGAAAAAAGGGGAAACTAGATGTTGACAAACAGTTTGAGCATAATGTATGCTATGTAGTGATGGTTTATGATGAGTTTCTGGAGGGTGATGATGTGTATGTTATCGATGAGGTTGACAGCAATGGTAATATTAAGGAAATAGAAGTGGATGAAGGGAGTTTTGCTGATGTTCCTGCAGGTGGAGTGAGTGACTTACATGCAGATGAAGATCATGTATTTATAGATCACAATTAAGAGGAACGTGCTATAGATCACAATGAGTCACCTGTTTCACCTCAATATGATGTACCTGCTGATGCGTCATGATGAAGCCCCTAATGAAGAACAACATGATGCAGTAGGTATTGATGAAGCGTGTGTTGATGAAGCCCCGGTCGGTTCACCCCATGTTGATACACCACCAGCATATGCACCCATTTTCCCTCTAGAAGATCATGTATCTACATATGGTTATAATATGAATGGTCAGCCTATAGGTGAAAAATCAGTAGTGGACCTGCATGACTATAATGAGGCACCTACTGCACCCCTTGCAGATACACCATCGGATGATGCACCTGATGTTGCTGAAAATGTGGACCATACCGACACTAGAGAAGGAAATAGTGAGATGGAATTTGAGGAAGGTATAGTGGAGGAGTTCAGTGATTCATATTATGAGCACGAGGAAAATGTGCCTGGTGATCATAATGATGAAGATACATATTTTAGGTTGTCTGACGGTTTTGATATTAGTTATAAAAATTTGAGGACAGGATATGATGGTAAAGTAGGGCATGTAGATGGTGATGGAACAGACTATGATGAGTCAGATGATCTTAGAAGTATTCCAAGTGATACCCAAGAAGTTGGTAGCTCTTCAAGAGCTAGGAATGAGCCTTTGTTTAATCCTACTACAGACATGCAAGATCCACAATTCCGAATAGGCATGAATTTTGACAACATAAAGATATTAAGGGAAGCAGATGTACAATACTCTGTTAAAAATACAAGGCAGGTAAAATAAGTTAAGAATGACGAAATAAGACTATGAGTTAAATTTCAAGACAACTGTTCATGGCTTTTGTATGCCTACAATCAACCAGACAAAAGTTTTAGGAAGTTTCGGGATTAACACATTTAGTGATGAATATACATGCACAATGGTGTGGCATAATAGAAGAGTGCATGCTGTTTACTTGGCAAAAAAATATATATGAAAGTTCAGATCTGACCCAAAAATATCCATGAATAGTTTTACAGAGACGATGAAGGAGGATTGAATGTATGAGATCTCTAAACATCACACGAGCTAAATGTGCAGAAGTTGTCAATGACATTGTGGCTGAATAGTACAAGATCCTGTGGGACTATGGTGAGGAGTTGAAATGAACTAATCCTAGTAGTATGTTGAGAATTGAAGGGAAATGTGATACATTCAAAAGAATGTACATATGTTTTGGGGCTTGCAAAGAAAGTTTTAGAGCTGGGTGTAGGAATGTGATTGGTTTGGATGGATGTTTCCTAAAAAGTACACAAGGTGGACAGTTGTTGGTTACAGTAGGTATTGATGCTGATAATTGCATGTTTCCCCTAGCCTGGGCTGTTGTAGATATGGAGAATAGAACAAATTGGGAATGGTTCTTAGAGCTTTTAGTAGTTGATATTGGGATGTGTAATGCTAGAGTTTGGACCTTCATTTCTGAAAAACAGAAGGGCTTGATAGACTCTATAAATTTGTTATGTGAGGGTGCTGAGCATAGGTGCTGCGCAAGACATTTGTATAGCAATTTCACCATGGTGCATAAAGAACTGACTCTGAAGAGCATGTTTTGGGCTACGGTACGGGTAACAACAGTGCCAGAGTGGAGAAGTGCATTTAATGAGATGAAAGATGTGAATGAAGAAGTGTTTAAGTGGTTCAATGAGAAACTAGCATCATAGTGGAGCAGATCACATTTCTAATATTATTCAAAGTGCGACATCCTACTCAATACCTTGTGAGAGGCATTTAACTCTTCGATAGTTGTGCAAGAGAAAAGCCGATTATGTCAATGCTTTAGAAGATATGGCATCAACAAATATTGAGGATGAATGCCAAAAGGGAAGCTGCACAAAGGTGGGATCATGCTTTTGGTCCTAGAGTTATAAGTATTATTGAGAAAACAAAGGCAAGGTTTTTTAAGGCTAACTATGCTGGAAGTGAAAAGTTTAAGGTGAGCAATAGGGATAGAAGAGATGGAGTGTGGATCTAATGAAGCGTGAATGTGCATGTAGAAAATGGCAGCTTATTGGAATACCTTGCGCGCATGCAATGTCGGTGCGCTATCGAGAAACATTGACATATATGAATATGTAGATGTATGATACAACAAAGAATCTTAATGAGGTCCTACAGCTTAGTCATCCAACCAATGTCAGGTCCGGAGTTATGGCCAGAGCTGGGGAAACATCCTTTTAATCTACCTGTAAAGAAGAAAAGGCAGGCAGACCAGAGAAGTTGAGAAAAAGATCGCAAATAGAGCTACTTGCAGGCACCAAAATGGCAAGGACTGGAATGAAAATGACATGTAAAAAATGTGGTGGGACAAGCCATAAGAAGAGAAAATGTTCTGAAGCATGTTCACAACAGGATACAGAATATGATACACAATCAACTCAATCACAGGGCAAGGGAAAGAGAAAGGCCTTTGCACAACAGGATATGGCGCCAAATTCACCACAAGGCAAGGGCAAGAGAAAAATTTCTACTCCTACTTAGCCACATGCAAAGAAGAAGAAAAATGGATAAACAAAACATATCTTTTTGTATAATAATCCTTTTGAACAAACCTTTTTATATGATGAAGTTTATGAGATTAGATCTTTTGGTAGAACGCAATTGGAATTGCTTTTGTATGATGAATGAATGATGATGTAAAATGATGATATAGAATGTGAATATTCGAATGAAAAAATGGTTCTTTTTGTCTTTAATTAGTGACTGTTTTTGGATCATTTTGTTGTGGGTGCTTTAGAAGTGAAACAGTTTTGGAAGTGGGACCGAAAGTGATGAAATAGATATTCTTATTCAAGTAAAGAATCAGGACATAAGATTAAATTCCATAAAAGGTTTGGGACCTACTATACAACTCATTCAAAAATTTTGGGACTTTGTGTGAATTTAAAAATAAATGTTTGGGACATACGATGCAATATAGTAAAAGGTTTGGGACTTTCTGTACGACTTATTGAAAACGTTTGAGACCTGCAATGCACCACCTACAATGGGTTTTCGAACATATTTTTCCCGTTATTTGGAAGCATTTGCTCACGGGGGAGGGATGAAACTGTGCAAAATGAAATTTAGGGCAACACTGTTGAACGATAATATGTCTTACTTATTTAATGGAAAATAAGTTACAAGATCATAGACAATACTCGATTACTAACTCATGAACCCACCTTCAAAAACACAAACACAACATATGATCTCATAAACCTAACACAGATCTATGCACAGACCCATTTCACAAAAAATCCACATACAAATCCTAATATCCAAGTCTTTCATGAACCATGGCTTCTTGTACGTAGGGTGTTTAGTTCAGCTTCCATCTCTCTTATAACACGTAGAAGTCAAAGGATTATCTCCCTCGACCTGTTGCACATTGTAGGGTCATACCAGTCAAAGAAGTTACATTCACCGACATCCTGACGCCAAGGACTAGTGAGAAATTTTCTTCATGGGTTCAAGTTTGTCCATGAGGTCTTTATCTACACAGGGACGCCGCATTTACATACATTGCTCTCCATATTCACACCTACGATAATGAGAGAGAGATAAGAAGAATATATAAGACCTGAAAAATGAGGGAAATGAACTGTGATTAGCATAATGAAAAGGGGAAAATTGGAATGGACGGAAATCCCCCTATTTAAATTGGTTAAAATTTACCTTTTTTCCATTTTTGAGGTCAACTGACGGTGGAACTAATGTTTTCCATCATTTGGATTGTATTTGCGAATTTTTCAACGGTTTGGGACATATGGTGGCACAAAGTGAATGTTGATGTAAAGTCTGTAAAAAATGAAAAGCTTTAGGACCGCGGCTGCAATTTCCTTATTTATTTATGAAAATTGTGCACTTATGGGATATTAAAAATTAAATTTGACATGCTCTTAGGGAAGCATTTTGAAGATTAAAAAGTTTTAATAGACTCGTAACAGTAAGTTTGTGGAGATTGTGGCACAATGATGATCATCCCATCTGCTGATAGGATTATTATTTGTTGGACTGGTTGTGCTGATCTTAATTGGGCTCTTTGGGCTGGATGCTTTGATTACTTGGTGACCGTTGCCTTATTTTGATTAAAGCATGTTTTTGAGTGAAATGCGTGTTTATTATTGAATTTGGACATCCCTGATATCACAAAGTGTCGTCCCAATTACCATTGGATTGGATGACCTTCCAGTGACTTCTAAAGGACTCTTCGTAAGGGTTTGGATTGTGATGACTTTTCATAGTCTCTTCATTCGAACTCTATCCATGTCTTCTTCTTCTTCTCCTTCTCCTCCTCCTCCTCTTCTCACGCTCTGAACATAAAGCCTTTTGTGATATGATTTTATCAACTTTTTTTATGTCTCAGGTTTCCAAGTTTTGTCTAACTAATCTTGAGGAGTGGCGGCCTTATCTCCTGATTCGACACCCGGGTAAATTCGGATTCAGTCACAGCTTAATACACATTTGGGCCGGATGTTCTGGAAGTGGTTCTCCTCCCTGTAGACCTCCAACGTGTAAAAGGGTCCCCGGAGGGGTGACAAAGCGCACCATAACTTTACCAGCACAGTACATCTGCCTTCTAACATAAATGTTGCCATCCAGCTGCCTTAGAGATTCGAATTTATGATGCTCCGTAGAGATCCCTCCTGCTTTACCACTGCGCCTGCCTGTGGGGGGCATGATTCTATCAAATTTGTATAGATGTTGAGTGGTTTATATGTGTTGAGAGTTGTGTTTTTGAGTGAACATTTGTATAGATCGAAAGGCTAGTGTTGATAAAATCTTGAGTGGTTTTTCTAAGTGCCGTGAAGTGTATTCTGAACAGTTCATTGATTCCGATTATTATAGTGATTTCTTCCCGTGGCGGAAGCTTTAAAGGGGATTAAGAACTATGGTTCTGAACCTCTTGCCTTAGGGCGAAAATCATTGTGTTTTTATAATTTCTTTCAGTTTTTTGCTTTATTGCTTTCGGATTTGTCGTTTAAAAGTTCTAATATTTTGAACCTTGTCATAACAAAGTTCAATGAGTAATGGGTACTAAAAATTGTATATCAGAATCAAAATAGATTATTTAAAATAGAGAGCAACAAATGATCAATGAGACACAAGTAACAATTTTGGAGAATATATATAATTCATGTAAGACGGATCTATTGTTGAATAGTAGAAAGACTTGTCATATGAATAAACAATGAAAATGTCAGGGGAAAAAAATTGAAATTTGAATTTAGAATCACTAATAGAAAATTCAAAATTCCATCAATATTTGAAGTCAATTGAACCGTCCCAATGACACAATTAACCTAAAACAAACACTCGAGACAGTTCTAGAAAGTAGAAGAGTACAGAAGATTGTTCA
Source organism: Fraxinus greggii (assembly GCA_903798315.1). NCBI lineage: Eukaryota > Viridiplantae > Streptophyta > Magnoliopsida > Lamiales > Oleaceae > Fraxinus > Fraxinus greggii. Next base: position 2,601 of record CAIGRK010361484.1, on the reverse strand, counting down.
CCCCTTAATGTCTCGATGTTCATTTGCGCTAAAACCTACTCACCCATTGAGCATCCTATTGAAGTGGAGTGTGTTAGAGATAAGCTAAACTTGATTAGGACACTTGTACCTCATCTTGTAGAGAATACTAAACTACATTGTGACTCTTGTAAAAGATACTAAACTAAATTAGTACTCTGGCATCATCGTCTTGTAGAAATGTATTATCTCGTCTTGTATGTCGCTAGCTAGTAATTATCTGATACAAGTTATACTAGTTAGGGACTCTATAACTGTAAATAGACCAATAGTTTATCATAAAGTTCATTTAATTTTTGGATTCTCCACTTCTCAATTTTCTACATATAGCTCAAGCTCTCAAATCAAACCAAATTCTTACAGTATTCAATAAAAGGCAGAAATCACCAAGAGAAACCTTCCTCTCTCTGGTTACACAAAAATGAAAAACAAAAGTGAGAGGAAGAAGATGATGAACACAACGAGAGAAGAAAGAGAATATGTATTGATGTTACAAAAAATCGTCATCAGTTGATTCTTGAGCTTGACGATTGATGATGATTATGAATGAAATCTCGGTAACTAAAACAAAGGCCTTGAGGTGTGCCCTCATCACCCGTCACCCGTCCAATGCTTAAGTTAGCGAAATGGAGAAATATAAGCGTAAGACTTCAAATTGAATGTAAGAACATACCTGAATAATGAATTAAAACTTATATTTATAGAGGTAAGTAGCACACTCTTGATAGGATTAGGATACTTGAAGCATTGTCTTAAAAGATGCAAAAGACTTGAGTATTTCAATATGAGTGAGAGTTGTAAGCTAGTTAGAATCCAATCTTATCGGAGTTGGATAAGTTTGAAAATGGAAGTAGAGTCCTACTAGAGTAAGGGGACAAAGGTAAAACCCGAGGTGACATGGAATCGTCACATGCAGTAATTAAGCCCGACAAGGACACCTGGGAAAAACTCCCGTGATGACTGGAAAAAATCTCCGACATTTTTGTTTGGAGTAGGTCAAGAAATGACCATATCATTAGTCCTCGTGCATTCATGTTTAGGACTGAAGGATGTTACTTGGATTGCTCGAGGTTTGAAGATGAGATGCAGATTGCTCGGGTTGAGTGTTAACTACTTGTGTTCGAGTAAAGGATGTGTTGATAGGCTCTTGAGTACATAGATATAGGAAAGAAAAGTTCGAGCTTATAAGATCGATCATTTTACTTGATGATTTTTAGAACTAATTTTTACTTGAATGTATGATGTATTTGCAAGGATGCCTGCACTGGAAAGGCTTTGAGGTGCTTACTCGTGGGTTAAGGCTTTAAGTGTTTGCATGGGGCAAGACTTTGAGTGTTTGCTCATGGGCAAGACTTTAAGGCGCTTACACGGGACAAGACTTTGAAGTGCTTGCTCGTGGGCAAAGTTTTGAGGCGCTTGCATGGGACAAGGCTTTGAAGTGCTTGCTTGTGAGCAAAGCTTTGAGTGTTTGCATGGAGCAAGGCTTTAAGTAATCACACGAGGCAAGACTTTGCTTCTGATAATAAGAAATTCACAAGCTAAGGCTCACCTTCAACAATGAGAAAATCACGAGCTAGAGCTCGCCTTCAATAACAAGACAACCACGATCTAAAGCTCGCTTTCAATAATGTGAAAATCATGAGTTAGGACTCGCTTTCAATAATGAGAAGACCACGAGCTAGGGCCCACCTTCAATAATGAGACAATTACTAGCTAGAACTTGCCTTCAATAATAAGAAAACTGCGAAAATGAGAAAATCATGAGCTAGCCCCAAGGTGCGAGGGCTTATGAGCCCACTAAGCCCTTCAATTTTACCAATATTAGTTGGGCATTCGGTCAGTACTTACTGTGTATGAACCAAACGTTATTGTAAATCATAACCAAATAATCTTAGCATAAGCATGGGCATCGATGACACCAAAATATATACTTTTTAAAGCTTAAAACACAGATCATATGATGTATGTTGTCTGACTGGCGTCTTTAAGGATCCATAACATTTCTTTTGGCATGTACGCATGAGCTACTATTTTAATTTTAACTAATCATGATGGTTGCTCCACATTAGTAGCAGGTAGAAAATATAGGCAAATAGTGGTGGTTTCATGATATTTTCAATGATAAAATCATCAAAAGCTTAAACACTCAAATCAATTGCTGAGTTGCATTCAATAGCTTAGAATTTAAAAGTTGCCATTTTTCATAATGATGATTAATTCTTGGAGCTAAGGTCTTCAGGTGCTGTAAAACTCAGTAAAATTCTTTGAGTGTCCTAAGGAAGGGGGAAGTGCAAAGAATTTTATTTGAAGGTAAGCTCCAGTTTTATATTTCCATAATTAAGGGCGTGCATTCGCATAGACTATGAGAAACTACATTATATTCTCTTTTTCATATCAATACATAAATGGCATGCTATTTGTTGGTGTCCGACCTCCGAGGTCGGTTAAGTTTGGATTATTACAAAAGATAAGTGGGTCCAATGTGAGGTCGGTTCTGTTGTTGACACCCGAGATCAGTTATTAAGGTCAGATTGGCTATTATTTTGCTTACACGAGAAGCTTGTGTAGTTTATCGAGATTACA
>CAIGRK010361426.1:0-16789 GCA_903798315.1 Fraxinus greggii | reverse complement strand
CATTCTCCCTCTTCAGAAGCAAAACAATAGACGTAGCAGCAAATCCTCTCACCAAATGACCTCCCTCAAAGTAATCAATGACTGCACTGTATACATTATCCTATATAATATCCTAAAGCTTCATCGTTTAGATTTAAAAATAGGACCTCAAGTAAATCTAGAAAAGTTGTCGACAATAACAAATGCATAATGTTTACCACCCAAGCTAGCGGTTCTAGAAGGTCCAAAAAGGATAATTTAATTTTTGATTGTACATATACAAGCTTAGGTCATTGGTAGTTAGTTTTAGTGGATTCTTGAATCCACTTGTTTTTGCTTTTGAAATGTAGACTCTTTTTGGTTAGACAATTAAAAGTAATATATCAATTTTTATTGCAAAAGCTAAAAGTAGTGATAGGAGGAGAGGTATTTGATGCTTTAACAAATAGATTTTTGTAGGATCCTTGTTTCAAGAAGGGTTTATACCCAATTCCTCATTTGTCAAAAACATATTTTTTATCACCAAGTATTACGTCAAAATTCCACTGACCTTAAGTGAATTTGTGAACAACTTTGGTCAAATCTTCAACTTTTTCTTTTGAAAAGGAATTTCCTATGATCAAATAATCATAATCTTTTTGATTTTCAAAAATATTTTTCATTTCATTTTTCAAAAAAGTGTTTTAGTCTTTCAAATTCCTCAAGAATTTCAGCATAAGAAGCAGATAAATCATCATATAAGCATTTTTCAATAGGATTTATCTCATCTTCGATTGACATGAAGCACATGTTGGTTGCTTTTTCTCGACTATCACTTTCATCATGATCTTATCGTGGCTTTCATCCCATGTCTCTTGAAGTGTTTTTTCTTAATATTTCTTTTTTTGTTTGGATACTCGGTTCTCTTGTCTTCGGGTTTGTTACATTCACAGAAAATTATTCTCTCAATGCTACAACGCCCACACTAGATATGGACTGAACTATCTAACTTGCTTCTTTCTTCACCCTTTTCTTTTTCTTTTGAAACCTTCGATTGTTACAAAGACCACTCCATTTCTTAACAAGAAGAACTAGAGCATCGAGTTCTTCATCACTCATGTTATCACTTGTAGTTCCTTCTTCAATTTTTGATTTTAAAGTAATTTGGCTCTTAGGAGGCTCCTTTGATTCTTCTTTGATCCTCATTGTTTTCTCCTTAATTTCTGCATTGTTGAGCTTATAAGTCATTAAGGTACCATAAAGCTTTTCCAGTGTGTATGAGTTGATATTTTTGGTATTCTCAATCAACATCCTTAATGAGCTACAATCTTCCAATAGTGACCTAAGCATTTTGCTTACAAGTACATCGTTAGTTAATTTACGATCAAAGCTTTTTAGGGCATTGATATCGGTTGAATGAGTATAGATTCATCTTGTTTCCTAAAGAAATTTTCAAATTCTTTAACCAAAAGATTAATTTTGTTTCCTTCACTTTACCCGTACCAACATGAGTGACTTCTTATGCAAGCCAAATATCATATGTGAAATCACATGTACTAATACATTTAAAGTCATTTCTATCTAAAGCACAATAAATTAGATTTTTGACTATAGTATTTAAAGATAATTTTCTTTTATCATCTTCATCATATTCTTCTCTACGTTTTGGAATGTTTTGATCGGGTTTAACATCAACCTTAATTGTTTTGTAGGTACATAAGGACCATATTCAATGACTTCCCAAATATTTATCTAGGGATTGAATATATATCATCATCCTAGCTTTCCAATAATTTGTAGAATACCCCTCAAGATTTTGAAGAAGGGAGGATAGTTAGTAGAATGCCCCTCATAATTTTGAAGATTATGGTTAACTATTACTCAAAATTGTGAAATCTTTAATTTTAAAAATGATCATCAAGCTCTAATACTTCAAGGATGAGAAGGCATGGAAAATTAAAAAAGGGGTTGGCAATGCTGAACATTGTGATTAATGCATGTAGTTATTAAGTTTCAATATATATATATATATATATATTAAGCCTAGTAAAATAAAAGAATATATTTGAGTAAAAAAATAGTTGAAAAAGCATGTGGCACGTTTTTCAAGGCTTCAGGGATTTTAAAAAATTGTTATCATGCACACCACATTATAGCTTTTAAACTATTTCTTGACTCATATTTTTTTTCTTCCGTCAAAGGTACAGAGATATCAAACGGGAGAAAGCTTAACAAGATAAATAATGGAATGGAATGATCCAAAAAGCCTACTTCCAAAATCATATAGAAAAACCTGAGGAACCTTCTTCCTTTCTTCCCGCCCCTCCCCCCCCTCCTTTATGTGTTATATTAGACTTTAAGACATTGAGGACAATATTTACTTTAAGTTTGGAGTGAAAAAAGTTGAGTTTTAAGTTTTATTTTGTGATTGTGAGTTTTTCCACTTGATTATGTACGAGAAAAAAATTAATTTTTTTCAAAAATGTTTTCCTTGTTAATTGTGTGCTTGTATGGGTTAGACAGCTTTGTTGGCAATGATGAATATATTTGAAATTATGTGTTGCTTTATGAACTGTGAATTTTATGTGCTTAAATGAATGGGTGCTTAACCATGTAAAACTCGATTTTATTTGTGCACATTAATTAAGTTTAGCATTATAAAGTAATGAGTTGATTCATATACTTAATGAGCTAAAACTTAGATGTCGAATCTAAAAACAAATTACTACATTATCCGATCCTTAGACCAAATTTAGTATAGTTTTGAGGTGATTGAACCGATGTAGGAAGATATTGATATGAATGGAGATTTCATGTGTGTAAATTCATGTGTGGATTATCTAAGGCTTGCAAGATGAAAATTAGGTGAAAATCTTAAGGTGTTTAAAAAGGGGAAATTACACTAATCATTACATAAAAGAAAGTTGGAATTTGAGATAGGAGATAAGGTACTTTTAAAGTTCACGCCCATGATGGGAGTACTACGATTTGGTAAGAGAGGCAAGCTCAGACCAAGATACATTGGTCCTTTCAAAATTTTTAAGCTGATTGGAAATGTTACATACCAGTTAGCTTTCCCACCAGAGCTTTTAGCAGTACTCGATGTCTTTCATGTATCAATAGCTGAACCTGAGTTAGGAAGAAGCACCAATATACATCATAGCTCAGAAAGTACAAAAACTTCGGAGAAAAGAGATATCACTGGTTAAAGTGTTATAGCAACATCATTTAGTAGAGGATTGACGAAAACTAAGGGACCAAATCGATAACTTTCATAGTTGAAGGACCCAATGTGCACTTTTTTGAATATTAAATTTTGGTAAATAAATGATCATAGAATTGTCATACTTAGATAAGGAAGAGATTATAGAATTGCCGTATTTAGATTAACTTGACATAAATTATGAGCATTTAAATCTTATAGTTAATTTGGTAATTAGTTGAGTGAGATTGATTAACAAGAGAATGAATCCTGGTACAAAAAATAGGTAATGGGGTCAAACCTTGGAGACCCTATTTGTACACCCCACATCACTTACACTCACACACAACTTATCTTATATTTTACATCTTTCTTTCTCTTAATTCATCTTCTACATACACATTTTCACATTACAAAGTTTAGAATGCACGATGTCTAAAGAATCTTGGAGTGAAAGTTTAATAAGACAAGTTACTCAATTTACTTTTATCTTCTTCCATACAAATATAAGTGCAGTAGTACGAATTGTTATTTCAATATTTGAATTACGAAAATTTATGTTATTAAGGTGATGATACAAAAATCCAAATTATGATTATGATATGAGTTCTATATGTGTAAGTTCAAAGGACCGGAGTTTAGCAGCACTACACATGGGATTTATAGCTGCAAAGTTCAGATTTTAATTCTCATATCTCCATCTGTATGTTATAATTTTCCGTATTTTAATATGAGATGCAATTCATTATTACTCATTTACTGAAATTTATGTCTTACACATACATGTTAAAATATTTTATAGGCAACTAAAAAGGCGGTTTAGAGGCGATCGGAGATAGATTGCGTTTGCGTGGGTGTAAAAGGAAGAATAAATTATGTAGTTAAGGATTTTAATAATGTTCATTGTATTTTTCTTAAAATTAATTTTAAATTCTCGCATGTTCAGAAAATATTATGTTTTTCTTTTGTTTATGAAAGTATTCTTTTATACTACATGTATAATGATTCCAAAGGTAAAAGATTTTGATCGTTACAAAGTCAATCATTCAACACTTATCCAGTGAGTCTAAAGTTCATCTTTTTTATTTAATTTCTACTCTATAGTGCTATATTGAGGACAATGTAGGAATTATGTTTGAGGGTAAAAAACTATATTTTTTTTATAATTTAATTTGCATGATTTATATGTATATGAATAATTTAGATTCAAATATGAGAAACAAAAAAATTCGAAAAAAAATTATATGTTCTAATATTACAGCTTTATCTTGCATCCTTGTATGTGTGACTAAAATTGAATAATTTGATTCATATCCAATGAAAATATTGTGTCTAATTTGAATATGTTCGTGGGAACTTTAGAATTTTCAATTATTTCATGAATTCCATTATTTTATACTTGGGTTTTGAACAAATTGAGCACAAATTCATTCTTGATTGCGCTTGTGGATAACTTTGAAATTAGTTACATAAATTAACTACCTCAGAATCTTTCAAGACTACGGTATTTATTGAAAGTAATAACCTCTATTAGAGACATTGAAAACCTATTTAGAATAAGACTGGGGTGAATATATCCATCCAAAAACAATAACGTCATCACTTTTCTATAGAGTGAAAACTGCTTTCGAAAACCAGAAAGATTCCAAACACTTAAGAAGGGACAAAATAAAAAAATAATACACAATGTGTTGAAGCAGTAACAAAACAATTATAAGCCTTGCCTCTATCCAACTATGTTTTGATCGTCAATTAAGATTTGGAGATTGGTTAAGTTGATGATGAAAATAAGCACAATATCACTTGTTTAGTTCACCTTTGAAAATAGAAATTGAAAAATCAAGAGAGTAATATGAATTATGAGAGATTTTATTGAGATATTTATTTTGATGAAATATTGAATTACATATTTTAAATGGAGTGTATGCGTTTAGAGACTAGTTAAGTTTTTATTGTGCTTTATTCGAGTACGAAGAAATACTTATCATGGCCATAAAAAAAGTTTTGGAAAGTAATTTTATGAATTAAATATCTATCTTTTGTGTATTTTTTATTATTTTAGGAGAAAATCAAGTATTGGACGAGAACGGATGAAAAGGAACAATAATTGAGCAAAAATGATCAAAGTCGACTTATTTTGAAAGTTGAAGACCAAAGAGTCACATTTAAAAGTTGAAGGATCTCAATTGCAATATGTAAAGACTCCATATGGACAAGAAAGGAGAAATATGGAACAAATTGTAAAGTATAATTTTTGGCAATTTAGGAAATCCTAATTTTACCACCATTATAGTTTCCAATCCTCTACACTCTATTTTAGACGTAACTAAGGTCTATAAATATGGAACCTTTCATTCAAAATCTGGGGATGCTAGAGATACTGATACAATCTTAATGCATAATTACATATTCAAATACACTTAATCATCAAAATTTGTACCTGAATTTGAGATTTGAAGGTCAAAAAACACAATTGACTGGGAGATATACATATGCTTTGAACATAAAATTGATCCATTGTTGAAAATTGAGAGCCAAAGAACAACATCGTTGAGATTCCTATCTTTATTCCTTATATTGAACCCCGATGATTTTTTCATTTTTTGTTATTTAATTCCAATTATACGATTGGCTAATAATAGGGTGTATGATGAACTATGTAGCTTATGTTTAATATTTATTTAATTCCAAAGATTTTATTCAACTTGATTTTGTGTTGATTACTTATAGTGCTTCAATTAAATTCAATTGATTGATCACCAATTGTTTGATTTAAGGACAATATTGAAAACAAAATAAGATTTATTTTTTTAGTTTGTGTAATAAGCGATATATGTATTATAAGAGATTGAGAGATATTTATAAACTATAAAATCTTGGTAGAATTCCTACAGTTAAATAGCTTTACATGTTTATAAATTTATATAAAGAAATATAGTAAATACGGACATGTAAATATGATTAGTTTTACTCTAGAGAGATTATTAATCATAACAGGTTATTTTGATTGTTAATACATATGGAAAAAGGTTTTGAATGAATTTGAATTGATCGAATGTTAAATTGAGCCAGGTTTGGAATTACTAACCACTTAATCATAATAGTCATCCACAACTTTGTAAGTAATAGATAAGTTTAGATTAGTTAAGTTAAAATTCTAAATTGAATTGATAATATATGCACACAATAATTTAAATTAAAGTTACTTTGATAATATATGCACACAATAATTTAAAATGCTTGTCACGATTCGTACACTTACGAAATCCATCGATCATTCTCCACTTTAGTGAGTTAATATTTAAAGCTATGCCCCAGTTTGGACTCCATTTTTTTTAAATACATTTTTCAAAAACTCATTTTCAATTATATATTCTTTCATAAAATAGTATTATACGTAAATTCAAATTTTTTTTCTTATCTTTTAACCACATTTTTTTAAAGAAATCACTATATCAAACCCCATTTTCTTCCAAATCACATTAAAATGGATCCCAAACATAGGCTAAGTTCCAAGAGAAAAATCCCATGACATGTGTTGGAGTGATGAAATTTAAGACTAAATTGAAGTATGGTATGTGTTGCGATATTAAATTTAGGTTCATTGACCCAATTGAGATAAATTAAAGGTTATTGAACCAATTGAAATATTTCTGAAAGTTCAGTGACCCCGCATGAAATTTACCCTCTACATTTTTAGCTCCTTGAGCCTATGTGCCAATTAGTTCTCTTTTCCATTCTCTCTCTTCGCCATGGCTTCGGCGGAGCAGCCGCTGAAAAAGCGAAAGCTGCACGAACCACCACAAACTCCACCGGAGCAGACAACGCCACCACCACAAGAACCTTCGCCACAATCTCCACATCCGCACCTCCAGAAAAGCTCCTTTGAACCGCCCACGCCTCCGCTTTTGTCTCAAGAAGAAATCCTCAGAAGGCGCAGAAGCCAAGAAGAGATTCGAAATGTTTTCGAGTGCTATAAGAGAATCAAATTCTGCATCGATCAGAATGATAAGCGTTTCATGCCTGACCTTGAACAGGCGTACCTCTCTCTTATCAGTGCTGCCTCTAGAGGTCTGAACGTCAGTTTTACGCTTTTACCCTTCGTTAATGAGCATATTACTGAATTCTCGGCTGATTTTTGAAGTTTAATGTTCTTGGAATGAATTCTGATCCTTTAATTTTTATTTTTCGTTAGTCTGACTAGAACTTTTTTTGTTGGTTTCTAAGATAATTGGTGACAATAAAAATAGACAAGTCATGAGATTATAGTAGTATGATTTTATTTTTCAATGTGAAGAAATAAATAATTGTTTGAAGTTTAGATATCTTTTTGGTATTTTGTGGTGTGGAACCTTAGAGCATGAATCTAGGGTTGAACTTCCAATTATTTTAATTTTCTTTTTCTTTTTCAATTATTTGCATTTGCACTGAATTTCTTGAAAATCTCGTTGGCTCCTCATCGAAAATTGGACTCCTTTTCTCCTGACTCAGACCTTCAGTGATTCGGAAACCAAGTTCCAGTGCTACAAATCATCATCGTCATCCCTACCCATTGCCTTGGATCAAGAGAAGCAAACAAATTCTTTTCATAATTAGATTCATGAAAATACCATTTGCTCATCACGCTGCTTGTGGCTTCAAGCTCAAACAAGCTCCGACTGCCTGTTGCCCCTATATGTGCAAAGCTGCTACAGCCTCGCCCTTTCTTGGCGCCACTTGCAGCTGGTCCAATCTCTGGCTACTGGTACCCAACACCCTCAAGTACCATCAACCGTTATTGTTGCGCTGTTATAACAATTGTTTTTTATGTGGCAAATCAATCCATTGACTGATGTGTGCCCTTCCTTTGTTGTGCTGTATTCCATCAATAAAAGTGCCATTCTGGCAGTTGTGTTCTTAGATCGATTGCTCTGATATCATTAGGATGCAATGAAATAAGGAATTAAATACATGATCAATCGAAATTCTCGTTGTTTCAGAATATTGAGAAATTGCCTGAGAATTGGAGACACATCAGAATACAACTAACTTTATTCAAAAAATGTTGCTTGCTTAATACAACTAGAAGGCTTTAAGCAATGATTTACAGACTATAATAAATAAGGTAAATAAACAAGTGCAATTATTAAGTTAAAAAATGCTCCAGCCTTGTGCTTTAATTTAGTACATTATATGTTCCATCCGTGCTAAAATATGCTCCACAAATCCTCCTTTGACTGTGAATTCAATTCAGTGCATGATTTCACCTTTGGCTGCTTTTCTGGTGCAACAATTGAGCCATGAATTTATCCCATGCTTCATATGCGTCACTTAGCTTGTAGGTAAACTAGGAAGAAACACTTAAAAAGGAGCTGCGATTCAGCAAACCGTATTGTCCTTGAAATGTCAATGAATCCAAAGGCTAGTTTATTGATCATTGAAGTTAGCAAAAGTGAATACATAAATAGAGAAAAGTAATATATGTTAAGTCCTAAACCCTACTCCTGAATTTATCAAGAGATAAATTTGGCGAAGAGGAAATATAATGAAACAACCTCCATTTGAAAATGTGAGGATACTAGAATATATTTAGACTAACAAATTTAGTTTTGAATTTGAATATAATACTGTAGCATAGAATTACCTTTGAGATAGTTGCTGTGCGGGTCTCCATTTAAACAAGTTCGTACTGCATTATATCTATATCTTTTTCATTAATCTAGTCGTTGTTATGTATATAACATGCTTTCCTACATTTTCAAGAACAAGATAAACCGTTGGTACATGATTTGTTACGATTATGCATAACAGATGCAAGTTTCTATATGGCTATATGCATATTAAATTAGTTTAAATAAGATTAGCACCACTCACTGTAGTTTGAAAGCAATGATTTTTAGTTACCTAAATGATTATGTTAGGAAATTGAAATCAGTTACTTTTAGAAAAAGAAAGCAAGTTACTCATGTAGGAAAACTCACAAAAATTATCGTGAAATTCTCAAATCGATTTTTTTTCCATTTTTAAATTTTAATCAGAGTGTAATTTTGTACGCCTTTGGCATATAATTCAATTGTTACATAACCCCACCAATATTGGATTTTCTAATATGGTTTAGTATGAAATTGTATGAACAGTATATGAAATCTTATAAAATTCCAAATAAGCAAATTTCATTCTGACCAAGAACTTCACAAGAAGTGTTCCTCTACTGGTTCATGCTCAACAAATATTTTTTTTCTGTAATGCCTCAGAACCTTTGCATGGCTAATATTAAAGCCTCAAGTTTGCTGTCATGCTATGCTTAAAATATACTACATTTTCTCCATACAGAAACTACATCCGAGACTGAATTCTAACAAGGAGTAGTCTAAATTGGTGAAACAAATTTGATTGGAATCTGAGTTGAGATATTATTTAATTTATTTTCCAAATTAGATACTTGTTTTTGGAAACGTAATTAGGGTTTTATTCTATAATTTTTTTAGTATTTTATTAGTTGTTTACTTTCCAAGTTGGATACTTATTTTAGGGAATATAATTAGGATTTTATTTAATAGTTTTTGTAGTATTTTCCTACTTAAGTTAGATTAGTTTAAACCCTATATAAAGGGGGCTTATGCATTGTAATAAGTAGACTTTGATATTGAATAAATTGTTATTTTCTCCCGCTAAATTCTCTCTAAATTCTTCCTCTTCCTCTTCTTCTCTTTCTCTTCCTCTTTCTTTCTCAATCTCATTCGTATTCATTTGTGTTCTACATCTAAATGTCTAGGTTTTGCTAGTAAACCTACTTCTAAGTAGTGTAATTAAGTTCAGAACAAAAGTTGATTTTTCTTAGTTTTAAAAATTTTGGTTGTAAGTACTGGATAAGGAGCTCGAGTTTTGTAAGGGCTAGTGATTTAGATAGAAAGAAAGGAAGGTAGGTGTTGATTTCAATTTCCACACATCCAATTACCTGTACCCATGACACTGAAAATAAAGGTTATGGCTTGTACTTCTAATTTTGAGGGTTTTCAATGTAAGAGATCTAAATAACCATGTTTAATCTTTAGGATGTGACTCTTCTATTCCTCTATGTTTAACTAACTATGTAAAGTCCTTTACTCGATTATCTGCTTCCATGACAGAGAATCAGAAAAATGCCAACCAATATGAAGAAGTAATTGCAATCTATTAAAGGTTTTAATCTTAAGCTTTATATAAAACTACTTGAATGGTTTATATACTTTAAGAATAGTTTTTCTAATGTGATGTATATGTTATTCTGGGTAAGTATCTGAGATGTTGTGGACATGACCCCTTATCGGCAGGTGGTGCAAGCATACAACGCCTGGTAGCAGAGTACATTCCAAGATATGCATCATACTGTCCTACTGCTCTTGAAGCCGCCACAAAGGTCATCATAAATATGTATAATATTTCCTTCTCAATGACAAGTAGGGGAGAAGATGCTGATGCTGTTGCATTTGAGACTGCCAAGACCTGCATTTTTGGGCTAGTTGATATATGTCAAATTGCGGCCTCTGAGGCTCCAACTTCAGCAGTTATTCAAGGAATTTGTTCTGCAGTTTTTCTCGATGTTTTTACCTTCTTTGTTTCCTCGTTTAAGGGACAGGATATCTTTGAGATTATTGACCAGAGAGTTTTACAGATTCATGATGTCACAGAATCCTTTTCTGAGTTCAAGCAAAAGTTTTTGGAGGAAGATAATTCTGCCTTGGTCAAACTATCCAAGTTACATGCGCTGAGTTTTCTGAAAATTTACTTCAGTTGCCCTAAAAATTCAATTGCAGCTTGCTTTGATTTATTTGAGTCCGCTGGAACTGAGGGGCTGCAGAAAGGGAATTACTTTCTTCATCAGTTGACAAGCGAGCTGAATGATATTGGTCGTCATCATTTGGATGGAGCTAAACCATCTAAGTGTCTCACTGAAACAGAATCTGAATACAAGCATATTGTTGAAAATGGGCCAGTATCACCTGCATCTAAGAGCTGCTTGTTGCGATTGGTAATACTCGCAGATCGTTACAAGTTCTTGGATTGACGCTTTGCTTAAGGCTTTTAGTTGCTTCTGGCATACAAATGTGTAATTTATTCTCTTTTTACTTGTTGATGCAACTTGTTGAGAGAAAACCCAGAGAAAATTAATTGATGTATACACTGGACCCTGAGCCTGCTTTTACGTTTGGAGATTAAGATTCTGTTAGCTATCATCCTTTCTGTAGTGAGCAGCAGCACTGTAGATGTTCATGAGCTGTCTTTCTCTGAAAATGATGTATTAGTGGCTAAAGTAATTGGCACTCCGAGTTTGATTCGAGCCCACCACCATTAACATCATCTCTAAGGGACTGTAGAAACTGATGCTGTAATCAGAGTTTAACCATCATCAACCTTATACATTTTGTCAATGTTGCCTTTCATGTATTTATATATCTATCTTTGTAATGAGTGCAAATTAGTATTGGTGCTGGTGATAGGTTTGCTTCTATTTTATGTCTAACAAACATACAGAGTGGAAAGTTAAAACATAATCTTCTGCCAAGTGTATCATCCCCAAAAATGATGCTATGGACCATAAACATGTAATTTAAGTCTGTATGGATTGGCAGCAATGCATGAGATAAAAGGCGCAGTCATGAACTAGGTGTTTTTAATATAATATTTTGTTATTAAAACTGTATGCTGTAGATCCATGATGCTCTCCTTTAATATTATTTAGGGGTGTAGCATTTTCAGATGTCAAGTCTCTCGTTGATTCATAAAAGAATGGTTAGCCTATCACGATTAGCAGGGATATTATTTGCTGTTACATATGACAGTCATATAGATCTCTGTGTTATTTGTTGATATTGGTTTGGTAGCTTGTCCATTTCAATTAAATGCTTAATCTAGTCTCAGGAACTTTCTGGAAACATGTGGTTGAAGTAGATAAATGTTGTTTACTTCAGTGCCTCTTCCGTTGCTTTATTTATTTACCTGTGGGTTCTATGTGCAGGTTCTTGATAAAGATCTATCAATCAAAAGTTTGATATTTTCAAGGTACAAGAAGTTATGTAAATCAGCTTCTTCTGAACTTGTTTCAGACATTACTTGTATCCTGGAAGGAGTACTTGCATCTTTTGCACAGCAGATCAAGGCAAATGACTGTGTAGATGGCAATGAAGATATTTCCAGTCCACCTAAATATGTTTGTCAGTACCTAGTTCCTAAAGTACCTGGTCAACAAGGAACTTCTTCTGTAGCTTTTGTAAGAGATTGTCCAGACAAACTTTCAGGCATTTATTTGAATAATAAGGGAACTGATCCTATTGATGGAGTAGAATCAAAGTCTGTGAATTTTCAATCCGGAGAGTCTGGAGATTTATCCAGTTCTAGAACTTTTGTACCAAGGGAGTTGTTAAAACGACACTCTTTCTCACCTAGAACAAGAACAAGGACACCATTGGACTTCAGAAGCAATTCATTCAATGGCATAAGCAATAGTCAGCAAGTGGAGAAGAGTTTGAGTCCTAACCTGAACCCCTCGTTGCCTTCTTTAAGATCCCCCACTGGACCTGCAAATTCTTTTGAATCTTCCAAGCAGAATCCTCCACCACCTAATCCTTCAGCAAGTCATGTGACATGGTACTCTGATGGAGACCCAGCCTCCATGGCTATATTTCCAGCTTCAGAACAACTATGGTTGGGATCATTAGGCCCTGATGCATCCGAAGTGCTTATTAGGGTTCAATTTGAAAAGTTTGGTCCTATAGAGGAATTACAATATTTTCCATTTAAAGGATTTGCCTTTGTCAAGTACACAAACATTATGAATGCTTTGAAAGCTAGGGAAGTAATGCAAGGACGTTCCCCTTGGGGTGAGTGCCTCCGGGTAAAGTTTCTTGACATAGGATTAGGAACTAAAGGAGCTATAGATGGTGTGGCCATTGGTTATAGTTGTCACGTTTATGTTGGAAATGTTCCTAGCAAATGGGCCAAGGATGAGATGATGCATGAAGTTAAGAAAGTGCTTCAAAAGGGGCCTCGCTTGGTCACTGATCTTAATAGTGAAGGTGCATTATTGATGGAATTTGACTCACCAGAAGAAGCTACTATTTCCATGGTTCAAATGCAATGCCATCGTAAGGGAAATAATAATTTTATTCTGCCCCCATCAAACGTAGGTCCAACCAATGTGATGATGCATGCTGAAAGTGCAAGACCTACTTCTGCCCCGTTGCATGTTGATATGAGAAACTGTTACTCTTCTAATAGCATGATTGGATCACCTCATGCTCAGAGAAACCTTGAGAAGCCATCTGACAGTTATATGACAAGGACTTCGGGGTTGTCTTCTTTGCTTTTCCAGTTACGTGCAAAATATAATATCACACACCCCCAAGGTTCTGAAAATCTTGGACCTGGGTCTTCTATGAGATACCATGAACAAGTACCCTCAAGCATTCTTTCAATTAACATTCCAAATATAAGCCCTACCTGTCTCGCAGATGATGAACTCTTGGCTGTTTGCAAACTTGCCCTCAATCAGATAGGATTTGTTGTCCGATTGAGTAGAACAAATATGCCAATGGGTGCACATTGGTTTGTTGAATGCAATAGTTTAGATACAGCAAATACTTTATTCAGGAATCTACGTGATTGTCCTGGAATTTTCTTCCAGATAGAATTCAGGTTTGAAATTGCCATATGCTTGTACTTATAGTTCTCAGCAGTGTTTACTTTTGGATTGTTCCCTTCCATTCTGTCGCCTAGATTTTTGGACACAGGTTTCAATGCCTCTCTGTTTCTCCATGTCTGATGGACAGCTCTAATATTTCATCTGTGACTCAGTCTATTCTTAAGGTTTAAGGAAATTTCAACCCTTTCTACTGAAAATTGTTAATATTTTGAATTCTAGGCTACCTGAGTAAAATTTTGGTTTCACAAAAAAATTTCATTTAGACAAAAATGTTGCTAACATTCTCAGGTATTCATGAGGAGTAGATTCTAATTTTTAAAAGACCTTGATTCTAATTTTAAATAATCCATTTCTGACTTTTGTACCAACCGCCCCATGAAATCTATGATCATTCGGTTAAATCTATACGAGGAAAGTTGAAATCTAAACTTGGATTTTTTCGTAAATCTCATGAGGCATGTACGTGAATTTTTCGTTGGTTTGGTATGGAATACTTGCTGGGTAATTTTTTGAAGTAGCAAGGACAAAAGGATTTACTTGTATTCTGGAAGTGTTGGGAAGATATATTTCTATATATCGAGTCTTGATGGATCATTTCATTCAGGAAAATTTTATTTCTTCCCACTGCTAGGTTTTGAATCTTATCTCCATTTATGCCCCCTGCTTTGATTTTCTCTGCCCCTTTGCCTAGCAATGGTTTATGTCATTGCCCTCAGACCACTGTGATTTTAAAGCCATTGCTTAATATTTAATTGTCTGCATTTCTATTGAGTTACTAGTACCTATGGAATTGAGTTACTGATTGTTGATTATTCAGTATCGACCATGGCATCAATGCTGGTAACCACTGTTGTAAATTTATTACGCTCAGAGATTCAAAATCACCTTAGGAACTGCCTTTTCTATATCTTTTCTTGAACAGTGTACTTTAGAAAATTAGAAATATAGTAGTGTTTCTGTCTAAAACATAACTATTGTACATGTGTTTTATTCAGTCACTCTGGAAAGCACCATTTCGCTCTTCCCATTAGACCGGATAACAATGCACTAGAGCTTACATCACCAAAAGTAAATCAAGAAACTCATGGGCCTGGGATACAAACTGCTGCATTCCAGTCAAATTGGACTTCTGTGGACCATTCTGGAATGTTGGAAGTTGGAAGAGCTGGCACTGCTGAACAGAGATGGGCATACGGAAAACCTGAAACTATTCATCCTGGACAAGTAAGTTTTGCATCCAGACCTGCACAAATTCCGGTAACATCTATTGCACCACAACAGCCCCTTCATGGATCTGTGAATGTGCGACCTGTCTATGTGCCTTCAAACAGTTTATGGGATGCACGGGGGTTGAACCATCATCTGCCTCCAACACCAAATCCAATTCCATCAGCACACCATAATCTGCCTGCCCCACCATTTTTATCTGCTTCTGTGACTCCACTGGCGCAGATACAGGGAAGTCCTATGCCACAATTTAATAATATGTTTCCTCTCAATGGTGTTCCTCCTCCATTGTCATCTTTGGCACCTCCTCCGACTAATGCGCCTCCTCCATTACCTCACCAGCCCAACTTGCAGCCTCCATTACCTCCACAGCTTGATTTTCAGCCTCCTTTACCTCCATCCCCACCTCCTCCAACCCATTCCCTGCCTCCTGCACTTCCTCCCCCTAGTTCTCCACCCCCACCTCCACCGTCTGAATCTGCTGATACAGAGTGTTCTAAGTTGTGCCAGCGCTATCCCTGGCAGGGGATCTTGAGCAAAAGTGGTGTTAATTACTGTACCATATATGCACAGAGGGTGGATTCTGATATTTGCAACTATTCAAATGCTATGGCTGAGCCATTAGGGTAAGGATTTTTTCTAGTTGATCTTTCTGTAGACTGGGCTAGAAAGAGATACTTTCTGATATTTTTTTGATGATGCATTTGCAGATGGCCTGCTAAATTGGATATGACGAAGCGCACTGATTTCCGGCATGTGAAGTCAACTTTTTCCAGTACCCCACCTCACAGAGTGAGTCACTAATCTCTCTCTCTCTCTCTCTCTCTCTCTCTCTCTCTCTCTCTCTCACACACACACACACACCAGCTATGTGCACATACGTGTATTCTTGGTTACCCTTCCCACTTGTGTTAGATATGAAATTCTAGTGTAGAGAAAAGTGTTCAACTTTCACATTTCACTAATCTAAAGAATAATAGGCCCATATGCTTCATACTCGTGTTCCTACCATAGTAAAGAATTACTTTTGTGTTTCTAATATTGTATGTACTCATCCATTTTAATTTTTCACTGAGTAAAATATGTATCTAATATTCAACTCACACTTTATGCATTTGATGTTGGAATTAATTGAATATAACTAGGTTAAATCATTAAATGTGATATTTAATGATATGGGTCATTGCAATTAATTTGGGTGAATTGGAAAAGTCTCCAATATAGGCCCATAAGTTGATAAGCCCATTTTAAGTATTTTATATATGGTTAGGAATCCCACATCAAAAGTTTATAGGAAAAAACTTGTTTATATAGTGGGATATGTGAACAAGCTATAATTTAATAAGTGACCTACAGCTTGGCTAACTTTGGCTAGACAAAAGCTAGCGAATTAGCCACCACTGGAGTGGTGCGAAGAGCGCCACACCCCGGCCCGGCCTCAGTCTCGGTCCTGATATCGGCCCGCGCACATTGCAAAGTTCGCATTGGGTACTTTAGTTCGTATAGATTGTGCATCGAGAGAAATGAGTTTAAAGCATGAAACCCAATGAGTCATCTCAGTGGAAACCTAACCTGGCAACTAGAGATCCCATGGACTAGGTTTAATAGGAAAACTAATTATGAATGACTTGATAAAAAGCACATGGGAGTTTAACTTCTTCCCATTTCTATGATGCAAAAAGTGCTGCATATGAAGTTTATTAAGGATAAGTTTTACTTTTAACGATGACTATAAATAGTAC
>CAIGRK010361346.1:0-10721 GCA_903798315.1 Fraxinus greggii | reverse complement strand
AAGTACAAAACTTTATTGTAATTATAATTAAGTCCAAAACTATTAAAATTACAGTAATTAGGTTCAATTACTTTGTAGAGCTACCATCGGGACCTAATTGGACATATATTTTCCAAGCTTTAATAATTAGATCATGTCTAGTCGACCCTAAACCATACAATCTAATTATTAGTCTTTGCTTTTTCCAATAAAGGCAAAAGATTGAACTCTCGGAATATATAAGATCACATAAGCCTATAAATCCGTAATATTTTCCTCTGACCGTCGTATATATTTTATCCCGATCCAAGATTCGATAATTAGATACTGTTTTCTTCAACGGTCCTACGAACAAATTACAGATGTTAAAATTTAGCCGTCACTAAATACTGAGCTCAGATTTTAACTGTTCAATATAAAATATTTAAGTAGTCACTCTACCCATTTTTAAACGACGGTTTCCAATACGAATTCACGTTCTCTACTTCGCTCATTCTCAAGTTACCAACTCATCTAGATATTTAACCAATCAAATTGATTTCACCCATTGATGAATCAAAGATCCGTTAAAATCATGAAAAGATATACTTAATTCTGTCAAGGAATTTAGATGTCAAGTGGAATTTGATTCTTCACACGGTCATGCTATAGAATTAAACTTGACATGTGGGCTATTCAATACACTCTAAGTATACTAATGGCACATTTAACTATTTCTGTAATAAAGATAAATCACAAACTCGGATAGTGAATCGGACAACACTAAACCTTTTGGTACAAAGTGCCAACACTTATACATTGGTAGTAAATAAATTATTCATGATCGAAATATAAGTTGTGTCACACTATACTTCTCAATGCAAGTACCCAACTTATGTTATCACTAGTGATCATGAGTACTTTAATTCGAATGCTCAATAATTAAATAAATACAAAAAATGAAATAAAAGTAATTTTATTTAATATAAGAATATTGTTATTTTTACATCAACAAAACTGTACTATACATGTACCCAACTCAACAAATCTTCCACTTGCCCCATAGTATATATGTTATGTCTTTTAACCCCATGTCTAGCAGATGTTCATCAAAAACCTTAGCCGATAGGCTTTTGGTTGATGGATCCGCAAGGTTATCCCAGTAACAATTTTACTGGCAATCACATCTCATCTACTAACTATCTCTCTCTATAGATGATATTTTTGTTCAATATATTTACCTCTCTGATGACTCATTGGTTCTTTAGCATTTGCCATTGTCCCACTATTATCATAGTACAGTGTTAAGGGCTTTGTAGATGCAGACACTACCTCGATGTTCGCTAGGAATTTTTTGAGCCACACCACTTCTTTAGTGGCTTCACAAGCTGCCACATATTCAACCTCTACGGTGAAATCAGCAATACATGATTATTTGATGCTTTTCCAAATAATGGTCCACCACCAAGTGTAAATAGTGATCCTGATGTAGACTTGCTAGAGTCCTTATCAGCCTAGAAGTCCGAATTTATATAACCCACTGGAACAAGATCTAGTGATGAGTAAACCAGCATATAATTCCTTGTCCTCTGAATGTACTTAAGAATATGATTTACGAACACCCAATGTTCCGGTCCAGGATTAGATTGTTATCGACTCACCATACCAACAACATAACAAATGTTAGGTCTAGTGCACACATAGCATACATGAGACTACCAACTATCGATACATAAGGTATCCTACTCATGCGCTACATCTCTTCAGGAGTCTTAGAGAACTGATCCTTAGAGAGTTCGATTCCATTTTTGAAAGGCAAATTACCCTTCTTGGAATCTTGCATGGCAAATCTGACAAGTATTTTGTCAGTATATGAAGCATGAGATAAAGCTATATGCCTGTTCTTTTGATCTCTTAAGATTTGAATGCCTAGAACATAGCTAGCTTCACCTAAGTCATTCATATGAAACTATTGGCCCAACCACGCTTTCGTATATGATAATGCTCCCACATTATTTCTGATGAGTAGAATATTATCCACATAAAGTACTAGAAAAATTATAGCTTTGTCATGTATCTTCTTATAGACAAATGGTTCGTCAAAGTTCTGATCAGAACCTTATGACTTAATCACTTCGTCGAATCTTTTGTTCCAAGATCTTCATATCTGCTTCAACCCATAAATGGACCGTTGAAGCTTGTAGATTTTGCTTTCATGACCACGTTCTATAAATCTATCTGGTTGTATCATATAGATATGTTCATCAAGATGACCATTCAAAATACCATCTAAACATCCAGTTGCCACCCCTCATGATCAAAATGAGCTGCAATGGATAAAAGAATCCGGATAGACTAAAGCATGGCTATAGATGAGAATGTCTCTGCATAATCGATGCCTTCTCATTGGGTAAAATTCTTAGCCACTAGCATTGCTTTGAAAGTTTCCACTTTCCTATCCACTCCCCTCTTTCTCTTATAGACCCACTTGCACCCGATGAGTTTTATCCCTCCTGGTGCATCGACAAGTTCCCAGACATGATTAGAATACATAGATTTCATTTTAGTAATCATAGCTCGTTGCCATAAATATGCATCCACATCATTCATAGCCTCCTTATATGAAGTCGGATCATCAACTTGTTTTGTGGAGATCGCCTGGTTTGACTCTTCGACTAACAAGTAACGAGAAGGTGATCTGATGACCTTCTGAATTTTCTAAGGGTGGTGGATCTTGAATTGTGGCATCATTTGGAATTGTAACGTTTGTATCAATGTTGGTACCATCATTAGGTGAAGCCATTATCTCCTCAATACCTTCAACGTTTATTTGATCTATCGGATTAGATGATGACTTATCTCTCCCACTCAAAACACATTGTTTAGGTATTTCTGACACCAAATGATGTCTGTCATGAGGTTACATTTTAGAAATCGATAAGATAGAATTGCTCCCACTCATTTCTTCCAACACGACCTTACTCTTGGACTGGCGTTCATTAATATACTTATCCTCCAAAAAGGTTGCATTTGTTCAACACCCCACTCATATAAATAACAATATACTAATTTGTGTAGGAATAAAATTGATGATTTGACCTAGACATCCAAATTCACATACAATTTTTTTTTTTGATAAAATGGAAGCATCTCTACCAGTATATCCTTGTATATAGTATACCGAAACCAAAGATAATAAATTCATAGTCCAACATATTTATTTTCAGGTTGTAAAAGTATCTACATACATTTCAAAAGTCATATAGGATCCCCAATATAATACAACTGAAGCCTACAAAATAACCATACAGGTCGTCATCCATGTACATCAAAATCTGGAATCCCGTAAGAGCTACACAACCAACCATGCCTTTTATGAGATTCCATGCTCACATACAATTCAAGAACTACATAAGCTAATGCTCAGTAAGCAAAAATCATGCATGACATGAGTATGGTTCATAATGGTTTCTAACCCCATGCTATTTACTTTAAACCTTATGGTAAGGATTTATCATGCTCAAATAATCGTCAAAGTCAACTAGAGGTAACCTCATTGAAATAATTCATTGGGCCCATGACCCACCTACTATGCACTGGATAGAGCTCTGTACAATATCAGTATCAATAATCAATAATCAAATGGACAATATGACATCAACACCGGCGAGTGGACCATCCTCTTGTGAAAACTAGAGGCCCATCCCCTAAATGCCCCTATGATCACCTCAGAAGTCCCACCTGGCAGTGCCAATAACCATAATATCACAAAGGCACATTCGAGTGGTCCACTCTCCTGTGATCACCAAAATCTCATCCCCTATCAACCTTTGCAACCAACCAGGAAGTATAACCCGTCGTGCCAAAACATATTACGTAAGCATGCCTTATATGCCTTGGTGCTCTAGTAGTGGTCAATAAAATATTTTATGAGGAAAACTCAATTTTACAATCATGCTGTGCATGCTAGATTTTCAACCATGGATGTATGGCGTGCATGAAAATGAAAGTACTCATGAATGACATATTTAATCAAAATCGATATCAATATATTTTGAAATGATATGCTCAATGATCATAACCATCATATGATATACAATGAGCTCCTTATCAAAGTTATGTAAAGATTCCAACATTACTATACTTGCATCGTTGTTGCAAATGGATTTTTACTTACCTTTTTCCCCTTGTGTACGGGCGCTTATACGGAGTGTAAATTCATTCTCTTTTTCACTTAAAGTTGGAGAATCACCTATATTACCATCTAATATTAAACATAATCCTCAGCTTGATAATCTTAACACACACACATTCCTCCTTGAGCATAAAATCAAGATTTTCGGCAATAAGCATAAGCATTACATTATGTTTCCAATTCACACAATTATCCCTAACAAGTTGGTTTTGTTTTAGAATAAAGGAAAATGCGCTGAGAGACATTTTGCTGAAAAATAACCAATTATTGCATATTAAAATTGAGCAGCGAATAATACTTTAGTATATGATGCATGAATGCATATGTAGATCCATCTAACTATAATAACACAATGATAACTTAATCCTTGTGATCTAACATGTCTCTCTACAGGAAAGGTCACTGTGTCCACTAATCAAGTTGAGACCCTCCCACTAGAAAAATCATATCTGACAACAAATGTCTATATTGAGCCTAGTACCATTTTATTTGGTCACCAAAATTATAAACAAGAGCCTCTATAGGAGGTTTGTAGATAATTTCGATTTGAGTGTATAACCTTTGTCTCAATCTCTAAATACTTGAAAATAATTTCCCTATCTATAGGATGATCACAAATTATATTCCATCTAGATGATCTTATCATAAAGAAATCCAATCAAGCAATCCAAACATTGCGGCCCTCCTATAGGGAATCCATTGCAATACCGGCACGAGACAAACGTGTTACTTTGCTAATAGATTGACCAAAGGAGACAATGGATTTTAAATTTAAATAAACACCCTCCCCACTCAATATTTTTATAGTAATGGATTTTAAGTACCAACCATCCACATTAATCATATTAACATACAGTTAAATTATTATGACTTTTCCATCCAGAAAAATTTAATATAAATTAAATTAATCAAGAAAAAATCGATGTTCAATGATATGCATCACACACACACACACACACACACACACACACACACATATATATAGAACCATAATATTTCAAATAATAATTTAAAACATTCACGAGCAATAAATTAACAATTATTTGTGGCCTTAAATGACTCAAGAATTAAATTAAAAACTAATTGGACCCAAATCCAATATTTTATCTAAATCTTCAACCTAAAAAATCTCCGAGGATCCAATAGTAGCAATCCAAACAATAATAGGACTCTTCCACCGTACCTGTAAAAATAATATCGAATTTGACTTATCGAGATCCAATATAATTCGCAAACACAAACTCGAATCAAAACTCAACTCGAACCGTACAGGAAAAATTCCGCGCAGATCAAAAATCTGTCTGTCGCATCAGATAGATCCATTTGCTGCACTTCGATTTTTTCCTTTTCCTTTTTTTTTTTGTAATTTCTTGTTCTTCTTCTATGTCTTCCAAGCCTTCAATCTTCAATCAATTTACAAGATCCAAATAATTACAAGAATTATATAATTCCTATATCTCGTAGGCTCACAATTTTGAATCTAATTGAAAGGAAAAGTAAATCAAAATGATGGAATCGTAATCCACCTATTTTGTTACAAACTCGAAATAACCAATTACATCAAGAATTGGCCACAAATAATTGGATCACAGTTTAAAATAATTCAATAATTCAATCATCACATAATAAAAAATTCCTAAACATCACTAGACTAGAATATGCAATCAAGATTCGGAAATAACAAACACGTGAACGTTCTAGATCACTCTAATTCTAGTTGTTGGAATGTGGAAGCGGAATCAATTAGAAATTTTAAAAAAATATTTAATTCAATAAATAAGATCGTCTAGATGTTCATGTGTACGTTATATCAAGAAGTAGGGATTCAATTTGTTTTTACCTAAATTTGATGATTAATTCTTAATCACGAACTTCCAGCATTTTGGATCACGAGCTTCCAATCTTTTAATTGCAAGAACTTGATGATTCAAACCTCCAAGTCTTTTATGGTATTCTCCAAAGTCAAGATTACACTGGTGGGTAGGCACCTTCTTTTAATTAAATCAAGAAACTAATTCTTGGATTGGACAATAAGAAAATATTATTTTCTCACTTTTTCTCTTTCTTCAAATTTGAACACTATGGAATTATGTATTATGATTCTTAAATGATATTTATGTCCGTCTAATCTCTATTTATAGAAATAAAAAGATGTCTCAATCAATCTAGAAAAATAATTCCAATATCAAATATGAGTTTTAATTAAAATCTAAGTAGAAGTTTTAATTAAAGTCCAAATCCAATTAGTTTACATTTAATTACATTTGTAGTCCTAGTACTTCAATTACAATTATAATTAAGTTTAAAACTTTTATAGTAATTATAAGTAAGAACAAAACTTTATCTTAATTACAATTAAGTCCACATTATTATAATTACCGTAATTAAGTTCAATTACTTTAGAGAGCTACCACATGAACCTAATCAGACATATATTTTTCGAACTCCAATAATTAGATCATGTCTAGTCACCTCTAGACCACCTAATCTAATTATTAGTTTTTCTTTTTCCACTAAATATAAAAGACCAAACTCTATGAATATATAAGATCACCGAAACCAATAAATCTGTAATATTTTCCTCTACCCTGTCGTATATGTATTTTATCCACGACCGAGATTCGATAATTAGGTAATAGCATAAATGACCATTTTGCCCCTGTAATTATTTTCACTAATTTAAATACCATTTTCTTCAACGGTCATATGAACAAATCACAGATGTCGAAATTTAGCCTTCACTAAATACTGAGCTCGGATTTTAACCGTTCAACAGAAAATACTTAAGTAGGCACTCTACCCATTTTTTTTGGCAACGATTCCCGACACAATTCATATTCTTTGTTTCGTTCATTCTCAAGCTCCCAACTTATCGAGATATTGACCAATCAAATTGATCTCACCCATTAATGAATCAAAAAACCATTAAAATTACGAAAAGATATACATAATTCTGTTAAGGGATTTATATGAAATACACAGCGATCAAGTGGAATTTAATTCTTCGCACGGTCATGCTATAGAATTAAACTTGGCATGTAGTTCGTTCAATATACTCCAACTATACTAGTATCACCTTTAACTATTTTGTGATAATGATAAATTGCAAACCCAAATAGTGAATCAAACAATACTACAACCTTCCGGTACAAGGTGCCAACCCTTATAAATCGGTAGTGAATAAATTATTTTTGATCAAAATATAAGTTGTGTCACACTGTACTTTTCAATGCAAGTACCTAACTTATGCTATCATTAGTGATCATAGGCACTTTAATTTTGCATACTCAATAATTAAATAAATACAATAAATGAAATAAAAATATTTTTGTTTAATATAAGAATATTGTTATTTTTCTATCACCAAAACTATAATATATGGACATATAGTAATGTGAGCACGAAGTCGAGTGCGTCAAAATCAAGCTTGGGATCCGCTGATTATCGAGGGAGGTCCGATGAAATGGTCAAGAGCAAAGCAGGTGAAAGAGGCGATGTGATTTCTTGCTCAAACTATGGTGGACGAAATATCAAAGTTAACAAGCTAAGGAACAAGTTTCCTGTTGGGTTCGGAAGAAGAAACCAAATGGATCAACTCGGTTCAAGCAGCGAACTAGCAGCGTTGATGAAAATGTACATAACTTTCAACTCGGGAGTCGGATTTCCATCCATGAGTACAATCCGGAAACGGCATGAAATTTTGCACAAGGAAAAAGAAGATTCAAAATTAAAACTATGTGACTGCATAGCTTAAAATGGTTGCGATCGCATACCGTATTACTGAACCAAAATTGAGGGCTGAACATTTGTTCTATATGACCACATGTGTTTATACTATACGACCGCATAGACCAATCTGACGTAAATTTTTCCAAATTTCACGTAATCTCCTATTTCAGTTAGAATTCTATTTTATGGTATCTTCTGTTATCTTTGGACTTTAATTCCATTTTTGACCAAATTTTCTAGGATAATATAAATACGAATTTAATTTCATTGTAATTTTTAATAACATTATTATTGAAATTTATTGAGAGGAAATTTGTTTTCGAATTCTTGTTCTTCGTTTGAAAAATTACGAATTTATCAAGATTCTTCTTGTGACGGTCAAATCAATCGGGTGATATTCTCAAGTAGTCAATCAAAATGGCCAACATATTGTTTCCGTATTGTTGGTTATTTTGATTTTTTATTTTTGAATCAATTCCAAAACATTGATTACTTAAATTTCTAGGGTTTGATTTCAATCTAATCGTGGGTTTCGTAGTTCTATGTTATGTGAGTTCACTTTAGTTGTTATCAGAGATTATGCTCCAAAATCAAGGTTATATCTTTTTTCTTTTTTCCGTTTGAGTCTTTATTTCCTATTTTTAACGTTTTACGTGTTCTTATTTTTTAGTCTTTGATCCGTAATTTTTCGGTCAAAAATTCAAAAGTTATTTTTGTGCTCATTTTATGTCCAAATCAACTTCCGTTTTCTTTGCCAGTGTCATAGTTGAATTTCGATTAAAAAAGATAATTTGAAAAAACTTTCGAAAATCCAGAAAATTCTGTGAAAAGTCAAATTCAAAAATAACTATATTTGTTATTATTTATTGTGAAAATTGTCGGCTAATTACGTTTTCTATTGTGTAAAATTCAATGACCACTTTCTTGAATTCAAATTCCATTCCTATTATCTAATTCAATTTCTTTTCTTTCTCGAGTCTTCAAAATTTTCAAAATCTAACTCAAAACCCGATTTGAATTCTTCGAGAATAATTCCTGATTGAGTTTTGAAGCACTTTGGTGAAAGCATTGAGTGAAAAAAGACAAGTGGTGAGATCAATAGAGGAAAAAAGCCGAATTGCACGAGCACACATTTGTGAGGTAGAAATGAATTTTGGAATTTAGAATGTCTGGTAGGGACGGATCAACACCAAGCTGAAATAACTATCAAACCAACATGTCAGATGAGATGATACGTATGTTTGAACGGTTATTTGAAGATCTTCGGGATAGGTTGGATATACAAGATACGGAGCTTGCCAACTTGCATAGGGGAGTTCCAAATATACGGAGACAGGGTAGGCGGGAGCCTAGAATGGAGGTGCATAAAGAATGTGATTATGGGAGTGATATTGATGAGAAAACAAATGTGATTATGGGAGTGATATTAATGAGAAAGCAATAATCGAGGCTGAAATGGGTAGGATGAGAAATAGAGGAGCTACGATGGAAGAATGGGTAGAAACTTGGTTGGAGACGAGGTAGATGAGAATATGGGCAACATAAAAATGTCCANGCCAACTTGCATAGGGGAGTTCCAAATATACGGAGACAGGGTAGGCGGGAGCCTAGAATGGAGGTGCATAAAGAATGTGATTATGGGAGTGATATTGATGAGAAAACAAATGTGATTATGGGAGTGATATTAATGAGAAAGCAATAATCGAGGCTGAAATGGGTAGGATGAGAAATAGAGGAGCTACGATGGAAGAATGGGTAGAAACTTGGTTGGAGACGAGGTAGATGAGAATATGGGCAACATAAAAATGTCCATTCCACCATTCAAAGGAAGGAGTGATCCGAAGACTTACTTGGAGTGGGAGAAAAACGTTGAATTGATCTTTGACTACCACAATTATTTGGAGGAGAAGAAGGTAAAGATAGTTGTCCTTGAATTCACCAACTATGCAATCACTTGGAGGGATCAAGTGGTGACAACAATGAGGAAAAATAGAGAACGACTGATCAATACATGTGAGGACTTGAAAACTATCATGCGGAAGAGGTTTTTACCTAATCACTACTAATGAGAGCTTCATCAAAAACTACAACGCCTATACCAAGGATCAAAGAGTGTGGAGGACTATCACAATGAGATGGAGTTGTTGAATAAGGACATAGCTAATGTAGTGGAGTTGCAACATTATGTGGAATTCGATGATATGCTACACATTGGCTATGAAGGTGGAGATATGATTGAATAGAAAGGGGACAACAAGGTACTCATCGGGTGTTTTGGGTTCTAACTTATTCTTGAAACCGAAGTGGGACAACAACAAAGGAGATGTGGCTGTTTCTAGGGGTAAAAATGAATTGTTATAGAAAAGGGAAGAAAATGCTAGCAAGAAAATGGAATCTCGGTCATCAAGGAGTCGAGACATCAAATGCTTTAGATGTTCGGGGTCGGGGCACATCGCTTGTCAATGTCTAAACAAAAGAGCGATGATTTTGCCGGATAATGGAGAGGTGGTGAGTGAAAGTGGGAGTGATTATGAAGGCATGCCGAAATTGGAAGAGGCTAGTGACGAAGGTATATTGGAATATGCTATGGCGAGCTATTGGTCACGAGACGAGCTCTTAATATTTGATATCTGGTGCCACATCAATAATACTTGGAGCAACAAAGAGAAAATATTTTCCATATCTGGTGCCACATCAATAATAAGGTATGTAGCATGATCATTGATGGTGGGAGTTGTACAAATGTAGCTAGTATTAATCTGGTGGGAAATTGGGATTAACTATGCTTAAACACCCTAGGTCCATATGTTACAATGGTTGAATGAATGTGGGAAAGTTA
>CAIGRK010361306.1:0-10272 GCA_903798315.1 Fraxinus greggii | reverse complement strand
AAAAGAAAAAAAAAAAAAAAAAAAATGCTGGAAAACATTTTATCACACAAACTAAAGGAAAATCTATTCCTTAAAAAGCCAGAAAAGTGGCGCGTGAGGAGGGCAGCTTGAAAAGGTTTTCCAGGCAAAACTTTAGCCATCAAACAAAGGAAAAAGTGGAAGAAGGAAAAACTTTCCCATTTTCCATGGAAATTCCCTTGTATCAAACAGGCCCTAAGAAGAAATTAACGGAACTTACTAATTTTAAAGATTGAGGACGACCTTACCGAATGAAAAATAAAGCAATTATACGTGTACATACAGAGAGGGAGGAAAATCCCAGAAGTAAAGACAAAAAAGGGTGCCATAGAGCCAACGGCCAACCTGGCCTATACTACATATGTCCGGCCATTCGTGCCGAGCAAATTGTCAGACGATGTATTAATTAATTGAAGGTTAAAGTTTAAAGGGTAGGGATACGTACAAAAAAGGCAAAGGTAGATGGTAACAGGAAATGGTCCAATGCTTTCTTAAAATTGCCCAAATATTGAAAACAACTAGTTATTAGGCAGAAAAGACATCCCCATGTGACAAATCCAAGCATGCGCCGTTTATATTCTGTCCCAACCCTCCACTGTCCACTCATTTTAATAATCATGGATTCTTAAATATTTTAGTCTTGGCCGAATTAAAAGGTTCGCGATTTTGCTTATACGAAGTGTGACAAGAAAATGTTTGTGCAAACCACCTTACTAATATAATTCGTGTATTTGCTACACCTGTCCTGCATCTCTTCATCCCCGTGGAGGATAGTTTTAGACGAACCAACGCCACCACTAAGAGCCTCGCCGAGTCATTCATCTGACTTAGGATCTTGCACTCACAGTTTCAAAACAATGATCTAAGGCAAAAATATGTCCCAACAATTTGCCTTGGGATGGGGCAAAGACCCAGATGGTTGGTAGTGACCCTTCATTAATTGAACCCATGGTCGAAGGAGCAGGTGGCAAACCTAACAGTTTAAGACAAGGTCATAGGTCGGTTGTTCCTACACCTGTTATGGTGATAACAGGATCCGCACAGGGTCTTCTTAAGAGAGACAAATATCTACTCGCACATTTGTACTTTGTTTGCATAATTCCTCAAACAAGATATATCAGGGTCATCTACATTCTTAAGAAAGTTGAGGAAGAGTAACTCACAAGAGCCATGTTTGGGAGGATCCTAGAGATTTACATAGCAGCTACAAAAGGTACAGAATCAATGTGACAAGATGGACGGAATGCAGATAAAAATCAAATCAACCGGTTAAACAATTAAAAAGTCGTGCATACCCTTGATTCAAATTCCCACTTTGTGCCAAACAAAAGATGCACAATATCTAAAAAACCAACCAAAGTGTATTCAAATTTCACTATTGGACTTGAATGTAGGAGTACAAACGGTCACCCCGGAATGACGGTCTTGCATTCTAGCTATTCATAGGGTGCAGGTAACGCATAGCTAGACATGTGACAGGATTAAAAGGTCAATAATATTAAAGTAAAGCAGTTTGTTGTATTTAAATTTATATGGACCAATCAACTCTAATTAGTGACCTTGTAACTAACAATTGTCGAGGTTGATCGTGGCTAGTGGTCCTGTGTTGTTTGCTTTAAAAAAATAAGAATAAAAAAAAAAATTATTGGAAGAGAAGAGGAGGAGAGTTCTGGCAGGAGGCAACAAGTCAACGTCAGTAGCTGTAAGAAAAGGCTAGAAATTAGCCATTAAACCTCTCTCAACATACATATGAATCAAGTGGAGAGTCATGCATGGCTCTTCACCCTCACAAATATCAAAACCCTATAAATATATCACTGCTTTTCTGTCTCAAACTGGGCTTTAGTTTTATGTATGTATGTATGTTGGTTTGAGAGGTTGAAGCTGCCAGCATGATCTGGTAAGAAACAAATCTATATTCTTCTTTTCTTGAATTCTCACAACCATTTATCAGAAATCCAATCAATCCTCCACCCTTGATCCATGATATTGATGTATTTTGAGTTCTTGATTTTCTGGGATTTGATTTTGACTCGACCAAATTAAAGTTGTCCTATTCACCTTTGTCGAGAATGAAGTTAGCTTCTAAGATCTGGGTTCAATCAGGTCATCTAGCAGCTTCAATCACTCACCAACAATACTGTAAATTAATTTCTTGCACTCAACTTCTGATCGTGGATTAGTCCCTTGTGTTCGTCAGCACAGGTAATTTAATTTCTTATTTATTCTTTATCAATTATTCAGTTAAACTACATATATGATTTGAATATCATAATCTTTAGATTTCTTTTTGCAATTTGCACTTGCATACAGAAGAGGACTTGCTGGTTTCAATTAAAGCTGGATAAAATTTCGACCTTTGTTTTCAAATAAATGATCATCATATAACCAATTGAGTTACTCCTGCCCTTTTAAGATGGGAACCTAGATCTTAATAAACATATACTACCCATCTTTTTCAAGTTGAGGAAATCAAGGTGAGTATATAAATTGTCTGCGAGTTCCCGAAACACGAGAAAGGCATGCTATTGGTCAATTTATAAATATTACATCGAGATTTTTCTATCTTCCAAGAGACAGGAAAGTCTATACATGTTAATCCAACTTGACCTCATAAATATTTGCTGAGGGTGTAAATTCTGTCACCTTAACCTAGAGGCCTAGCCAGTGCAGTAAAAGTTAAATTATCAGTTAATCTCACATTTTAGAGCAAGATTTCAGTGAAAGTGTGCTTCTCAGTGTGATTCCAGATTAACCAAATGCATTGCCTTTTTCTATGTTGTCAATCTATGCATCTGTCAAGTTTTGCATGAAAGAAGGGGGGAAAATAAGAATTCTTTATCAAACTTTTCATTACCCAGCTCGATCTGAACCTAATGTAATCAAACTTGAGGTTGATGCCGTAGAAGGAAGAGGCAATCCTTCCATCTCCAATCACGTAGGGGACGGCGAGACCAAAGTACCAACCCGAACATGGTATGAATATCTACAGGCATACGCAAAGAAAGTGATTAATCTTTTCTAATTATATTACATGAATTTTCTGAGTATAGTAGTAATTTTTTGATTGTTGAACATTATTATTGCACATAGATCAATTCCCTTAATTAGAAGTAATTTTCTATATATATATATATATATATGTCATCTGATGTTGATTAGAATTGCATGAATTTAGTCTTTTATGCATCCATTTCAAGTTATATATTATATTTTTTACATCATTAATTTATATGAATAAGTGTCTCTATGATCTGTTAAAATCTTCTACTTTTATTATGTGTTTGTTGATTTTGTGGTCATTAATTCAATAATTACCTTACTGCATTCAAGAAATGCTAACTAAATCATCATTTTTAGGATTTTAATATAATATCCTAATGTCAAATTAATTAGGTGCATCCCTATTTTCTTAGACTTTGACAAATTAGGGGTGTAATTTTCTTCTTGTTGATTAATTGTAGTACGGTATTCATGATGGTCAAATATAGCATCTAATTAATGGCTGAAATTTCCAAGTAATTGAACCAAACTCTATAATTTATAATCTTTGAATAATTCGAGAAATACGAGAAATCAAATTTGTATTCGAGTAACTTTTTAAGATAAATAATATTGAATCCCAGAAAATTTATTAGTTAATAAAGAATAAGTAAATATATTGTTGAAATGAACGTTTGATTTTTTCTTAATTTTTAATTTTATATGAACAGTGGCATGGATTGATGATCATGTGTTTCATTGAAGTCTCGATATACTTTCATTTCTATATTTCCAATTCAATTCCTTAACTCCTCGATAGTGAAATATTTGAATATCGGATTGATAATCATATTTGGATAAAGAAAAGTCATGCAATCTTTCCAACCAACTAGGGTGGAGAATCATGTGTTTCATCGAACTCTTGAGATACTCTCATTTTTGTGTTGTTTGATTAAATTCTTGACACTTGGATAATAAAAAAACATATAAAATGGGATGCCTAGTAACCTAAAGCCATTGAAATTTGAGCAATGTCATGCGTACAAAGTTAAATTACAAAATTATTTGACAAAATGAGTGTGACAAGATTTACATCATTAATTTCGAAAACTGCTTTTAAAATTATTGGCCTAGATCTTGACACACTCATTTTGTAACCCAATTTTGTACACAGCATCTCTCTTGAAATTTATACTTAGTGAACATTCAAATCCAATAATTAACTAGGACATAAAGTTTCCAATGGCTTAAGGTCAGCAGTGGATAATCTTCCTTTGAAATCTAATTACGTGTTAATTTTTTCAATCGTACAAGATGGACACTTTGATGTAGTCAATCCGTGACGTGATCTTTAACATCCCCCACACATAAAAAAAAAAAAGAAGCCATGTTTTAGGTCGAGATTAAGCTCGTTTGGTCCAGATTTTTTTGGAATGAGTTGTGGAAAATAATTTTTTTAGAATGCGTAATTAAAAAATGGAAAAAAAAAAACTATAAGTTCACGTGCAAAATTATTTTACTGTGATTAAAAATAAGTATAGAACAAAATGTTATCGGCCCGCTTCAAAGGCATAAATGCCGAGGCATAATTTACAGAAGGCATATAAATAATGTTGTCATGTAACATGGCATGTCTACTTGTGAACGTGCGTGCATCCCTAATTTCATGGAAAATGAAGATTTTCTGGCTGATCAAAGCATATAATTTAAGTGTAACATGAATTATTTTACCAGACTAGTGATTTAATAATTTGAAGAATTTATAAGCATTTCGATTAAATGTCGACAATGAAGTGGTTAAAGATGCTTTTCAAATGACAAATCATGTCTTAACTCAAAACAAACTATCACATGGAGATTGATTAATGTAGTAATCAAATTTTGTAGCTTTTTCCAAACACCAGAGACAGATTAGACATTGCTACAAAATGTTCCCTTACATCAATCGTTTTTCTACTGATCAAATCACTCAATTATATCTTTTAACATTGTTCATAATCTTGTTAACATCATGCATTTTATCACAAATTGTCGAATGAAGCAGAGTACTCGATCGTTCAAGTTTAATTTTGAATTTAAAATTCTCTTCCTCCAAAAACAGCTCGCCATTTAATTTTGGCATCAACTTTTTTGTCTAGGCTTAAAAGTCGCTTAAATGAGTCGTATTGTCAAACAAAAATACACTATTTTAAAATCTTAGCCAAATACGCTCAGCAACAAGCATCGAGAGATGGTAGTTCAATGATGTCTTTGGCAAAGAGAGAGAAATTGCTGAAATTTCAATTCGGAAGAACAAAGAGTAAGCTACATACAATGCCCATAGCTTATCTAAATTTTAAGCTTCAATACTACATCCGCATTCCGCAAGTACAAATTAACCAAAGTACTTCACCGGAGTGCAGCTGAAGAAAGATCTCCAAGTTACACCAGGTCCTGATCGACTGGAAGGGATTCCAAATCTACAACATTGACTTCTTGGTGCAGCTGCATTCGTAACTAGAATCATTAAAATTGGGGAGCTAAGAGGTTATTAGCCTTCATCTTGAACTAATATTATTGAGTATAATCAAATTGTAATTATCATTGTAGAATAAGAATGAGAAATCACGAAGATATAAATCCAGCATTTGAAATTTAATCATCATATCTGATGGAATTGACAGCATCTGTATAACTGTATAGCTACTGTGTACTTCTATATGTTAATGAGGATGTGAACCTACTTGATGATGGACATGGTTAAGAGCACATTTGAATGTGCTTAAAAGTCATTTTTCTAGAGAGTAAGTTGAGATTTACTTTCTTTGAATGTGCTTAAAAGTCATTTTTCTAGAGAGTAAGTTGAGATTTACTTTCTAGGGAATCAACTTTGGAATCATGTTTGCAAAATAGGGAAATTTGATTTACTTTCAAGCACATCAAAATGCTCTTATTCTTTTTTGGGATAAAACACGAACATCCTGACAGTCTCCCATCCTAGTTTTATTCTCCCCCAAAGCACGCTCGAATATAGAGTTCTGAAAAGTTGTATATGTATATGCTGACCTAATTAGAAATTGAAAAGACCTCCTGAAGAAGAATGCCCGGCAGTCACAGTTGCGAGAGTGATAATATGGACCATTGATAACAATAACACACACTAGGTAAATGCAATGTATGTATTTTAAAATATGCACTCATGCAGTTGCAAGTGCTCTTAGCATTCTTCTTTGGGCAGCTAAACAAATGTCCAAACTGAATCACAACTTCGAAAGGTCTGTTCAAGGAATGATAGGAACGCATATGAAAACTAAACTGAGAGCAAATTCAAGAACGCAGTTGAAGGTTTTTTCAAAGATTAAACCACATCGATTCATTTCCTATCCGAATTGTTTTAAGATATCACCGTTAACAAAACAGAAAGACTATCATTCCAAACAAGTTGAACAAAACACAGAAAAAGGCCAATGCTATTCAATGTTTATTCAATCAATCAAGAACTCAAAAGAATGGGCTGGGCTACCAAAAGAAGAGTCTTGCTAGACAAATAGTGGCATTAGCTCAGTAATGTATAGGTTCAGCCCAACCCTAAAACCTTCTACGGGACAGATTTCACCAGCCTTAATCAACTATTATAACATTAGGCCGTGCTCCTAGGAAAAGTATTTACACAGGAAAATAAGTCAATGTTTAAAGAACTTGTTGTCATAGTTTAAATAATTATTTCAGAGAACCAATTAAACAAGTACACAAGTTTCTCAGAAGTGTAAAACGGGGACATTCACAGGGATGCCTGATAAACGAGCTATATTCTATAAAATTGATGTAAGCTCAGATGACATCTTCGGATCCATCAAGTGTCTCATGACCACATAAGTCAAATAAGAACTTACTGCTTTTGCAACAGCAAACCAGTGAAAGGTGCGCAAGAATGCATCATCATTAGAAGGAAGGCTGTCATGATTCCATACTGTTATATTATGAAACTTTGCATTTGCCTCCCAGCAATATGAAGTTTCAGTATTAGAGTTCTCATCATAACTTTTCTTTCCTAAGATGAAACCTGATGAAACATTTAAAACGAACAGGATAAAGCAATTTATCAGATTAAAGCACATATAAACATAAAATTTGCTGTAAGCTGAAAACAAAAATACAGTGGTGTAGGGAAAATATTTTATTAAGTCTCTATCTACTAAATTTTCACGCGAAGGAATACCCATCTTCTTGAGAAAGCAAACAATCGTCTTACATACAGAATCAGTTTGAGGAATAATATCAATTTAGATAACTAAAATTTGCCATGGACTGCCCATATAGCAAATAATTAAGCAGACAACTAGTTTTCCTCTTCCTTTCGCATTATTCACTAGTTTTCCTCTTCCTTTCGCATTATTCACCATCTTGTCTTTCTCTGTTTAGTCAAGTTTTTTTTTTCCACGCCATTTCATTTGATAATATCCTGGTTCAAAATTAGCTTTTTACATTCTATAGATGGCAAAAATACAAAGAGGAAGGTAGATAAAAATGTAGACAAATTGGTGCATGTTTGGCGTAGCTTTAAAGGCAAAAAATGAGGGAATATGTCTTTTTTCAGCAGTGCAACCTTTCGCACTGCTGAAAACAGGCTTAAATAAGCCAATTGTTTTGGTTTGTACTTCGTAGACGCCATAAATAAAAAACATACACATTCAGAAAAATAAAAAAGAAAGAGAAATGTAATCCTAGAAGTAACAACTGTATCAATATTGAACCTGGAAGGTTTTTCTAATAAAATACGCAAAAATAAAATGAAAAGATATATAAAGTGAGATAAGAGAATTACCAGAATAGCCGTCTGGAAGGGGAAGAGTTGTGCCATGTAATTTCCTTCCTCTGAAGTATGCTTCCTCCACTCTTAACCCATCCACTTCCATTCCTACACATCATTTTCTCCATTAATTCATCAAATTCGAATCAAATGCAACAAAGAAAACTACAAGCAACATTTCACAAATCGTGAGTTCATGTTCGAACGTTGTCATACCAGAGGATTTGGGCTTGAAATAGTCAGAAACAGAGGTAGAACCTTCGTACTTGATGCAGCATGGTAGCTGATGGACTTTTCCCGTCAGGTCCGCCACTGCCTCGTTGTTCCGACTCAGATCGACGGTGGTCTGTGATCGTAAAAGTGGAAATCCCTCATTTCCACCGTCCATTCCTCTTATCGCTGCTCCTCCGAGTCGAGAGTTTCTCAACTGTTATAAAGCCCTAATTTTTCCTCGCGCGCTTTTTCTTGTCTTATATTTTTTTCAACTACAGTAATAATTACTAATTTAATCCCTCAAAAAGTACACGAGTAATTTTTCTTGCAGTAAATTTTCCTATTACGTAGATTTTTAGATTGTTGTTTCAGCATTAAATAACGGGTTAAATACATGTTGATCTACAAACTCTCAGTAAACTTCAACTTGGTGCAATGTGAACTTTAATTCAAGTCCAAATGTAGTCGCACTGCTAGAATAAGTAACGTGGTTGCGACATTCATATTAAAAAACCACGTTTTTCTGGCCAAATTTTCATCTTTCGCAAAATTGTGGCCAAAACGAAATTGTGGAGATCACTGGTGACATTTATGAAATTCTCAAATCAGACGGTTCAGTTATGAAGGAAACACCAGTTTTTGCCAACCACTATGCATTACATAAAAACTACTACTGCAACCTGAGAGTGATACAGAATGCCATGCCAGTAAAAATACTCATATAATTTAAAACGATAAGAGAAAAAGGTCAAAACTCGTGACAACGGCTCATCCATCCTTGGATGACTCGACATCTGCCGAACCATAAGCTGCGTCCGCTGAAGAGGTGTCCATGTCATTAAGGCCCAATTCCTCATTCTGCTCCCATGACCTTTCGTATTCCTCAACTGCACATCACGCATTACAATATCTTCACCAATATTATACTAGATATTGCATCTTAACATAACAAGAATTTGCAAGATTTTGCATTTGGCATCTAACACATTTCGGGTGAAACTTGACTCTCTTGATGCGGTAACATGGCAAAGAAAATGGAGTCCGACAAATATTGGAAAAATGAAGAGAAGAGGTTCTACCATTCAGATTGCATTTTTCCCAGTGGAAAACTTCACTAGACGATGATTTCGTAGCAAGATTTACCTCTCCGAGAATAAATGTATCATGAGAAAGGTGCACCCTACCAGGACTACTGCAGAAAGTATATTTCTCCTACCCAAGTCGTACTCGCAACCTCCATTTCAAGTGGTGCAAGATAGACTTTAGTAGGTCAACCAGACAGTTTTTAACATCGACTCATTTGAGTTCTGAATCTCGAATATTTTCTCAAGTTGTAGCGTTTGTTGAATTTTTACAAAAATGTAAATAATTTTCTCCGTAAGTAATATCTTTTTTTTCCACCAATTGACTTCAAATGTCAAATCATGCCATTAAAAAACGCTTATGGTTATGCAGGCTATACCCCCGAGAGAATAGACCCTATCATTAGAAAAATAAAAAATAAAAAAATCAACAGGCATTACACAACCTTATATCAAAGAACATTCATTGTAGCCAAGGAAAAAGAACTTACATGTTAACTCATCATCATCCTTTATATCGTCAGTTACAGGGGAAACAAAGGAGTTGGCCAGAGCATCATCAATTATCAAAGTCCAAGGTTCATCCAAGTTTTTTAGCTGTAAAAGATAAAAAACCTAGCATGAAGAAGGGAATTAAGTTCAAGTGACGAGTATAACTTTATATCTTGTAACACAACAGTAGGCTGTCCAAATAATTTCCAAGATAACACCACAACAAAAAACAACAATCAAACTGAGTGGTACATCTCTAGGCAATAATGCACCGTCCAAGACCACTTAAAACCACAGAAAAGAGTCCGAACTGACTGGGGTGTCCTTATAGTCAAATTCAAAGAAATGGTTCCAGATCACTTCTATGAGAAAATATGCTGAAGTAATCATCAACGGATCCTCTGCGTGCTGGGCATACCGCTTCCGTGCTTTCTCGAGGAGGGAACAGAAAAACAGGGAAAGACCCAGCCAACTGCTTTCCC
Source organism: Fraxinus greggii (assembly GCA_903798315.1). Lineage (NCBI taxonomy): Eukaryota > Viridiplantae > Streptophyta > Magnoliopsida > Lamiales > Oleaceae > Fraxinus > Fraxinus greggii. The sequence continues at coordinate 214 of CAIGRK010361306.1, read as the reverse complement.
ACATAGGGCTAACGATAAGGGAGGAGTTAAAAAGCGCTTTCTTTCGCCCCTAAACCTAAAGAAGGGGAAGGTCTTTAAGGAATTATATTCTTATTAGTAGCAGATGGCTAACCTAAGATATGAGTACCCCTTTGTTCCAGCCCCGTCTCAAGATTTTTCATTTCAGGTTTCATAAGATAGGGTAGCATATAGCTTAGCCTCACTCCTCTAGCTC
>CAIGRK010361264.1:0-12409 GCA_903798315.1 Fraxinus greggii | reverse complement strand
AGACCTCCTGTAAGGTAAGATAATGATGATTTTGTTTCATTTTTTACTTATCAAGATCAATTTGAAAATGAACCTAACTCCTATGATGATGCCATTAATTGTAAAGATTCTAAAATGTGGAAAGCTGTTATGGATGATGAAATGAGTTCACTCCTTAAGAATAAGACCCGAGAATTGGTTAAAAGACCTAGAGACCAAAAACTAATTGATTGCAAGTGGATCTATAAAATAAAGGAAGGTGAATGGGGGAATAAAAATGTTAGATATAAAGCTAGACTTGTAGCTAAAGTGTTTACACAAAAGGAAGGTGTTGACTATACTGAAATTTTTTCCCCTGTAGCTAATTATGATTCCTAGGTCTCAACCTTTCCATAATAGATTTAACATTACACTGCTACATCGATGAAGCACTGTGCACTAATACTAGGAGAAAATTTCACATTCGCCATCAACCTATTACAACAATCCACAAAATAATATTGGGTTGGCACATTAATATAGATGGGTGTTAAGATTTGGTTTAATTTAAACCATGTAATCGAAGATTTTCAATTATTTCTATATATTATATTTTTACTATAATTCCATAGATATAGGAGTCTTGCAAGTATATATATTCTCGAGTAACTTTGTTTTATAATACACAAAAAACTTATTCTTATTTTTCATTGTATCAGAGCATTGATCCTAAAATTTTTGCGTTATGTCTGTAGAAGATACTGGTTCCAACATTGTAGAGGATACTGGTTCCAATAGTATCGTTCTTACCATGTCTATCCTCACTATATATCCATCTGATTCTATTTTCATTCATGTCTGAGATCATTCGGGAATGATTCTTGTTCCAGAAGTCTTAGATAGAACCATTTACTATGTGGAGACGATCGACGTTGGTGAGTCTTAGTGCTAAAAACAAACTCGGATTCATCAAAGCAACCATACATACTCCAAGTGAAAATGATTCCAAACATCAAGCATGGCAACTTTGTAATGATGTGGTTCTTTCTTGGATCTTCAATTCATTGAGTCAAGACCTTGCCAATGACGTTATCTATGTAGATACACCTTCTGAAATCTGGATAGGTCTGCAAGAACGCTTCTCACAAGATGATTTTTCTCATTGCTATCAACTTTAACGATCTATTGTTGAGTTGAAACAAAATCTAGAATCCATTTTCACTTATTATACTAAAATGGAGACATTGTGGGATGGATTGAAGATTTGCAATCCTTCTATTACTTGAACTTGTGGAGGACTAAAACATTTCAATGAAAAAGAAGAAAAAGCCAGGCTAAGACAATTTCATACGGTATTGAATGAGTCCTATTCTGCTGTGAGTAGGCAAATTATGTTGATACAGCATTTGCCTACTATAAAGAAAGCTTAATCGCTTCTCTATGAATAAGAAAAGGAAAGAGGATTAGTTGAACATAAGGAAGCAGATCAAATTCATGCTATAAGTGTCAAATCTCAGCACAATTTCAAATGGCAAAACTATGATAACCAACGTCAGGCCAAGTGGACATCCATTTCTTCAAAATCTCAAGGGTCTAGAAAGCTACTGTTGTGCACTTACCGTGATGGCACCACTCATACAGTTGAAAGGTGCTACTATTTGATTGGATTTCTCGTTTGCCATAATCTTCATGGAAAATATGTTCAACCTCCAAATCAAAATAAAAAAGTTGTTAACCAAACAAGCACTAAGCCAACTCATATTATAACAAAACACCCGATGAGTCACTTCAATTCACCTTTGAGGAGTTTTTTCAAATCTAGGCCTTCCTTTGAAATGGAAAACATCCTTCTTGTGAGTTTTATACAGGTATTTCAATGCGTTTTTGTTCTTCATCCACTTTACATCTTTCCAAATATGTTAACTAGATTATAGATAGTGGTGTTAAACATCATATAGACTCTTCAATAACCACTGACACTCTTATGTCCCCACAAGTTTCCTTATCAAATGGTTCCTAGTCAAAGATCACGAGTGTTGGCTCTATTTATCTTTCTCATAATTTACATGTTAAAGATGTACTTGGGAGCCTCATTTTCATGTCAATATTCTTTCAGTTAATCAACTTACATCTGCTCTAAGTTTTTCCATACAATTTTTTTTCTAATTTTTGTATCTTGCAGGACCTATCTTCGAAGATGATGGTTGGCCTGAGGAAGCAGTATAAGGGATTGTACTATCTTGTGCCACACTCGAAGTTACCACCATCTACACCAGTAACTTATTATATCTCCACGATCTACTATCACTCGACATGAGTGGTTGGGACATCCTTCTAAAGCTATATCTCAATTTTTATGCAAACTAATTCCTTCTTTTATTTTTGATTCTCAACATTCATGTGAAGTTTGTCCTTCTACAAAACAAACAAGATTATCCTTTCCTTAGAGTTCAATTCAATTTAAGCACTTTTTTGATCTTGTTCACTGTAATATATGGGGACCTTATTGTGTTGTAACTCGAATGTGTACAAATTATTTTTTAACTATTGTTGATTATTGCACTCGATTCACATGGATATTTTTTTATGAAATTCAAATTTGAAACTCAAAGTCTGCTAAAATCATTCATTTCATATGTAAACTCAATTTAATAGTCAAATTAAATGTGTACAAAGTAATAATGACATAGAATTAACCTCGATGAAATCTTTCTTTTCTAATCTTGGCATTTTTTTTTCAAAGCTCCTTCTACGCATAAAAAAAAAAATGGTGTTGTGGAATGCGAATATCGTTATTTACTTAATGTTGTTTGAGCTTTAAGATTTCATGCAAATCTTGCTTTTCGTTTTTAGGAAGAAAGTTTACTTACTGCTTCCTACACCAATATTACATCATAAAATTCTATATGAACTTTTATACAGAAAACCTCCCAGTTATACACATTGTGAGTCTTTGGATGCCTCTGTTATGTCACAATTCTTCATCCATTAACAAAATTTTCTCCTCATGCTTGCCTGTGTATTTTTGTGGGTTATTCTCCAGGACAAAAAGCCTATCTATCTTGTTCTTGATCTTAACACTCACCAATTTTTTTTTAGTCGGGATATAGTCTTTCATGAGAATGTATTTCCTTTATCTAATCCCAATTCTGAAACATAAACTGAGAATCGTTCATTATCTTCTATTCCTCCTTGCACTTGTGACACGGACTCTCACTTACCTTTACTTTATATAACTTCTATTCCTTCATCTTGTGAGCTTTCATCTCCATTTTCATCACTTGATCTGCAATCTAATTCCTCACCATCACCTACGACATCTCCTCTCATTTCTTCATCTCCTTCAAATTCCTTTCTTATTGTCCCTATTCTTCATTGTAGTGAATGTCTAAGACAATCTTCTGTGCTTTACTTCTTCGTAACTTTCATTGTAGTCAAGCTAGTACATTATCTTCTACAACAACTCAAGGCATGTCATCTTCTTCACGGATAGGTACTGATCTTCCCTTAACAAAGTTTATTTCCTATGACTCATTATCTTCTTCCCATAAATTTTTTGTTAATACAATTTCTAGCACTCCTATCACATATGAGCATGCAGTCCAAGCCCAAAATGGCGTGATGCCATAAACCATGACTTCACAGCTCTAGACAACCAACATACTTGGTATTTGTTTTCCCAACTGAACAATGGCCAAATGGGTCGTTCTAATCACATATAATTCAAATAGAACGGTGGAAAGTTAAAAGCCCGTTTGGCGGCCAAGGGCTTCAATAAAAAAAAGGGGGTTTGGATTATCATGAGACTTTTCCCCTTGAAGCTAAGTTAACCAATGTGGGCTATCTTCTTGCTTTAACGGCTGTTGATAATTGGCCTTTATTTCATATTGATGTCCATAATGCATTTCTTCATGGTGACTTGGATGAAGAGGTTTATATGATCCCAACACCAAGCCTCTGTCGACAAGGGGAGAAGTTGGTATGTCGACGACCATCACAGAAAATGATGAAAAAGCTATTTAAGATCTCAAATATTTCCTCCATCAACAATTCCATACTAAAGATCTCGGCTATTTAAAATATTTTCTTGGTTTGGAAGTGGCAAGAAAAGCTGGTATTGTTATATCACAATAAAAATAGACTTTTGAGATTCTAAATGATGTTGGTTTTCTTGGAGTACAACATGTTGATCTTCCTATGTTACAAAATCTAACCTTGCAAACAATCAAGGTGAACTCTTACAAACAACCGGAGTACAAGAAGTTGATTTTCTTAGAGTATAGGCCAATGGCTTCTGCAACTTGTGAACTCAGTTGGCTAAGATTTTTGTTTAGTAACTTGCAAGTTTTGTTGGGAACTGTCAAATTATTTTGTGACAATCAAGTAGTCCTTCATATTGCAGCAAATCTAATGTAACATGAATATACTGTTCCTATTTGGTAGAGATTAAAATCAGATTTTTAATAGATTTTGATTAAAGTTGATGAAAGATGTGGTTGAAAAGTTGTCGGTCCCTTAAAATGTGTAGTTAAAATTAATTATTGACTTTGACTTGAGATTTTAATTGGATTTTAATCCAAACCAAATAGGGGCTAAGTATATTGAACTTGATTGTAAGAGAAAAGATCCAAGCAGGGGAGATTATTACAAAGTTTGTTCCATCATGTCTCCAGTTGGTGGCTGATGTTTTCACCAAAGCTTTCGGAGGAAATATCTTCAAGAACTTAATAAGCAAGTTGCACAGTCTTGATATTCATGCTCCAACTTGAAGGGGGAGTTTTAACTGTTAAGATTTAGTTAATTTAAGTCATGTAATTTAAGATTTTCAATTATTTTCATATATTATACTTTTGCTGTAATTTCGTAGATTTAGAAGCAAGTTGATTTGTTTCCCAATTGTACTCCTTAAACTTAGGAAGTCATACAAGTATATATATACTTGTGTAACTTTGTTTTGTAATACACAAAAAAGTTTATTCATATTGTTAAGTTCAAATTATAATTGGCAATTTTTAAATTTGTAATTGGCAATTTTCTTAGACAAAATCAAATTCTAGTTGAATTGTATAAGGAGTATATCGAGCTGTAATCAAAGTCAAAATAGAAGTTATAGAATCCTAATTAAAGCCAAAGAGTTGAGTTGGTAGTATAGTCCTTGAAAGAGTTCAAGATTATCACATGATCATTGGAATGTATTTAGAAGTCCAAAGAGTATAAAAGAGCTGTACAAATTATGCTTCAAGTTTTCAGTCGCAACTTACACTGCATTTGTCACATAGAAAAAATTGGAATTTGGATAAGGCTATTTCTAGAATAATTATATCCCTTTGAGTTAGCTTTCAAATGCATTTTGAATCATTTCAATCTAATATTGGGAGAGAAATTTATGATAAAAATACTAACGAGTAATCAGTCACTGCTAGCCTGTCGTGGGAGCTCGAGCGACAGGTCGACATTTAGAATTCTGTTTTGCTTCAAACACTTGGTTTTTCAATACTTTTCATCACAAACACTTTTCCCTATATATATCCTACCCTATGAACATCCAAAAGTGTGAATCATATTTTTTTATAGAAATCATTTATTTGAAAATCCAAAACACATTCATTGATTTGAAGATTCAACTGTCATATTATTTGAGTCATAATTTCATCCAAACTTTGATTTGTTGATTTAGCCATGTTATTTCATATTAAACCACATATCAAAACACACGAGATCTTTTGATCAAACACTTAACTATTTAATCCACCGGAGATAAATCGATACCAAGGATTGGGAGCTGTTGCAAAAGCACAAATTCAGAAGGATTAAGGTGAGATACCGGAGTCGGGATCTAGTGTCAGGAGTACATAGTCCAGGAGGATTAACGTATAAACCAGGAGTCAGAATGTGTTTTGAAGGAGCACACCCCCAGTACGATCAAGGGAGACTGCGGGAATTAAGGTCAGAAGTTCTACGGGATATATGGGTTTGGACCGTACCTTAAGTTTGCTTCGATTTATAGTGGATTATTGATTGACAAAGTGTCCGGAGTTTTTACCCGGTTAGAGTTTCTCCGTAATCATCTTTGGTGTTTTTTTTACAGTTTTAATTATTGATTGTGGAATTCAAACTTAAGATAAATTGATTTGTTTGATCTAATTATTTAGAAACAATTAAAAGTGACTTGTTGCTTTTACATGTGTAATTCTGCACGTGAGTCTAAATCATTTAAAACTTTCATTATTTTTCAAAGGGAACAATATTTTAAAAAAATATATGAATAGGAACATAAAATACCTCCCAATTTTTTGCATCTGTCTACAGAAATCTAGGGATCCATCATTTTACATAATGGCAAATTGGTGTTATGAAGGATTGAATCTCCAAATTGCTTATAAACCCTACAATTTTCATCCTTTTCTCCACCAACTGCTAAATTTTAATCTAGTAGTCATCATAGAAAGCTAACCAAACTTGTTTTAAATCTTCCAAAACGGCTAGTTGTATTTGGAAATTGTTGTGTTATTATTCCATGACGGCTACTTTACTAGCCATCGTAGAAGATAGTCAAAAATGAACAATCAAAGTAACATCTGGTTATTTTTATAATTTTTCTTTCTCAATATTGTGTCTCATCAGTCTTGAAAAACTGAAATGTGCACCAATGTTCACTGATCTTTAAACTTGCATCCATAATTTTTCCATCTAGGAGTTGATTAAAATTATAGATCAAGAATATATAGAGTAAGTAGCCTTTAAATTGCAACAACGTAGAGGTGATTAAACACAAGATAACGAATATGATAAAAGTCTAGAAACTAAAACGAGTGGAGAGGAGGAAACATATGGAATATGATGAACTGATAAACTAATTTCATGAAGTTTTAAGTGGTCTATTTAATGCAATGCAGAGTGACTCTGGTTTTTAGTTATAGAAACCCCACTTCTGCATGGCCAAATCAAGAAAGTCTTACTGTCTTTTCTTGATTTGACATCTAAGCACTTAGAAATCATTGCTGTGCAAATGTGTGGTGGAGTTCCTTTATACCCTGACGGTATGCCCATTTCTCCCCAGGAAGGATCTAAGAGGTCAAAAGGTTTTCCTTAATATTACCCCAAATGCAAAAGATGGATTCCTCTTAACATAGATGATAGATGTAATGTTCAAGTCGAAGAAGCCCTAGTTTTTTGCTTTTCCATTGAAATAAAGATAAAGGCCCTGTTTTGTACAGATTTTAATTTAAGTCAAATTCAAACAATCAATATTAACCACATCTTTTATGGGTCCCACAACTTTTCAACCACACATTTCAAAAATTTCTATCACAATCTACTAAAATTCTAATTTAATCCCCCACCAAACACTCTAAAAGTATTGCAACTTGCTAAGTTGGGACCACATTTAATGTCTAAACTTTGACATGGGATAGAAGAAAAGGGTTTTTTTAATTATTCAATTTTTTGGCTTACAACCAATTTCTGAGACTCTCGGGTACGATTTAAGAAGATACTATCAGAAAAACTGAAATGATAATATAGAAAGGGCCCAAGCGCCCCTCCAATAGGGGGCCTCTATGTGGCCCTTTTGTGAAGTATTATGGGAACCATAGCATTTCCTCCCAGTCGCCCCTTCAATAAGGGGCTTCCATGTGGCCCTTATGTGAATCATCATGTGTAGTACTACTCATATAGAAAACACACCCAAATGGACCCCTTTCCTTATCGTAATTAACTTAAAGTAAATAAATAAATACATACAGAAAGAAGTGAAGTCTGTGTGAGTGGTGGGGGTATAGGTCTTTTAACAATGATTTCTTCTGTATGTCATGCATTTCGTGAAGTAAAGAAAGGAAGTGAGGTGTGCGCGGTGGGGGTTCACAATGAGTTTTGCTCAATGTCATGCATTTTCGTGAAATCTCATATTCTGTTAATTAATATTCCATGTGCTTATATTGGTATTTATTTTTCATCAACAGCCTAACATTTGTATTTTCATCACCGAATGATCTTGAGAATGTATTTTTAAGTGTTGGATTCTATTTTAAAATATCTATCTTATTAAATAAATAGTTTAATCCCTTAAATATAACTCCTGTTCAGTTTAGATAAAAAAAAAAAAAATTGATAAAAATTTAAGTTAAAATCAATAATTAATTTTATGAAGTGCATATTTGGAAACATATAAATTAATTAAAATTTAATAGTCAATATTAATTTGAACACACTACTACTCACTTATGCATCATTCATTTCTATCACATTATAATTTTATCCAAACAAGCACTTAAGGTTTTGAATTGCTAAAATTAAAACATTTAATTTGTTAAATTTATATTCTTCAAGAAGGTCCATTTAGAATCATTAATTTGTCAAGAACATGCTTCGTGTGCGGCGCTATATATGTGAGGCTTGTCTACTTCAATCCCCGTCCAATTACCAATCCATATTGAGTGTCTTCTCCAATCAATAAGGATCTCTCTCTCTCTCTCTCTCTCTCTCTCAAACACCGATAGGTACAAAAACATATGGCGAGAGTAATAGAACCCTTGATTGTTGGGAGAGTGATAGGAGATGTTCTTGATTCTTTCACTCAAACCATAAAAATGTCTGTTACTTACGGAAATAAACAAGTCTTCAATGGTCATGAGTTCTATCCTTCCACAGTCACCACTAGGCCAAGAGTTGAGGTTTCTGGTGGTGATATGAGAACATTTTACACATTGGTAAGTACTCGATATTAGTTATCCACCTCCCGTTGCTTTTTTTGAATTCTTCTTGACAAGTTCGGTTATTCACAGTACTGAATTACATGGATAGATGAGATCTTAGTTTCGTTTTTCTTTTTTCCTCGATCATATTGAGTGCTATCAAGTTACACATACCAAACTAATTACATGTCTCATTCGTTCCAGGTGATGACTGACCCTGATGTCCCTGGCCCAAATGATCCATATCTCAGGGAGCATATACACTGGTATGACCTGAAAAAGCATCGGTTCTTAGCTTATACTAAGCTCTCGGGTGATATGAAATACTACAATAATTGCAATAGGTGGCGTGAGATAATTGTTGATTATAAAATTGATTACATCATCTATTATAGTACGTCACGTCGCCGGTGCTTAGCATAAGCTAAGCATCAGTACTTAGGTGATCAATTCCGTATGTGTGTGTATATATATCTTACAAAGATCAATGAATCATGGGCATTACACGCAGAACTATATGTATTGCTACCTTATGGCATTCTTTTCAAATTCGAATTAGTCTTTTGATTTCGATTAAAACTAGAAAATCAGAATTCTCATTTTCACAAACGATAAAATCATCAAGAAATGAACATTATCCATGTAAAATCAACTGCATGGTAGATCCTGCTGCAGGAGAATTTATATAATCAAGATCACAAAATTAGAGAATCAGGTGATCATGCAAGGATCACTCTGAAGAATAAAAATTGAAACAGGAAGTAGGGTATGTAATTGAATGAGTGTGAATCAGTGAGTGAACTTGAATTCCCTACAAGGATAAAGAGCTAAGAATTCCTTAAACTGGGTAACGAACTCGCTTTTTTAAATCAGAAGGGAAAAAAGTTATGAATTGTTGGGTGACTAAAGAGGATTGGCTAATCAGTTGCTGTACAATTAGATAATATATAGGATTTCACTTTAATATTGCCTTCTTACCACCAGAAGACTGGTAGTTCTTGGGCAGATCCCATTCCTATATGTACCCGATAGGGACATAAATGTAAGATCTAACTGTTTCTGGTATTTTATGAACCATATTGCAGGTTAGTCACCGACATTCCAGGGACAACAGATGCCACATTTGGTAAGATATACTCACGCAGACACAAACACAGAGGGAGAAGGGAGTTTTTTTTTTCCAATAGAATAAGAGGAATAATTTCTCTTCTTATTCTGAGGACTGAAATGTTTTGACAGGAAACGAGTTGGTGAGTTATGAGATTCCAAGGCCTAATATAGGTATACACAGGTTTGTGTACGTTCTGTTCAAACAGAAAGGCAGACAAACAGTAAGCCCACCTGCTTCGAGAGATAATTTCAGCACTAGAAGTTTTGCTGCAGAGAATGAATTGGGCCTCCCAGTTGCTGCTGTCTTCTTCAATGCACAACGTGACACTGCTGCACGAAGACGCTAACTACTGCCGGCAGCTTGATCATGCTTCGATTGCTACAATAAAGTCTTCTACACTATGTTTGGAACATAGTACTCGATATAGCTAGAATGTATGAATAAAATTGTGTCCTACCAAAAATGCTACTAATGTTTGTTCTATGTATATATAGGAAAAATGGTCTCATTGTGATTTTGCTCTGTACCTACTTCGTGTGCTAAATTTCTATTAAAAGTTGGTGAATCTGTGATTCTCAGTTTCTTCTTAGAATTAAGGTTCATGTGTGGAACAGGGATTGTTAAACTGTGCATAGAAGATAACAAGAAGCATATATTTTGATTGTTTTGTTTGCATTTCGTGGAGGTTAGGTCGTTGGAAAATGTTTTTGACAATGTAAAAGGCGGAAGGATAAAGTACCATTGTATTTTTATTTTTCAATAGAACAACTCTAAACAAAATTTTTATTAATAACAAAAATACACAATAGAACTATAACTAAATTTTATATTAATGACAAAAATACATAATACAATGAAAATTGTACATAAAACTTACAATGAAAAGCTAAATATGATATGCTTATAAACTAATATTTACGCTAAATTAGTCGATAGCATTAGGTAGCAAGCTAGAAATTAAACTTTAAAGAATTTCTTCATATAAAAGAAGAATTTCCAAGATCGTGTGGTTGAATTCATTTGCTTTTTCATGTTCAAATCATGTGCATTTTAGATTACTATAGTGGATATGACAATGGAAAGAGTTGACACAATTCTCAAAAAAATAAATTTTTCTCAAACTTATTTTTAATAACACATTCCTCAAAAAAATAATTTTACATATAAACTCAAATTTTTATTCTAAATTTACCTACACATTCTCCAAAAAAAAATAACTATTATAAAATTTATTATCCCAAAAAATGGAGCTCAAACTGGGGTTTAGTATTGACAAACCTAATGCCCTATCTTTTTGAGAATTCTCAACTACATAGAAAAATGTTTTTAAGCCTGCTTTTTAAGTTTTTCATGTATTTTATGCTTTTTACGTTTTTCATGTATTTTATGCATGATATACTCTGTCTTATTTGGTTTAGTTATAAATCATATTTTACATTAGGTTTTGATAAAAGTTATTTAATTCTATAATTGAGAAGTTGATAAAAGTTATGAGTTTCATGAAACGTGTGACTTAAATTAATTATTGACGTCAACTTAATTTTTATCAACATTGTTAGCCGAACCAAATAGATCCTTAATCATTTCTCTCATGTTCTTCATGTACAAGGAGTTAATTAGAAATTATATAGTGATTTGACAAGAAAAATGGGGCTCAAACAAGGGCTTAGTATTGACAAACCCAGCACCCCATCTTTTTGAGAATTCTAAACTACATAGAAAAAAGTTTTTAAACCTGCTTTTTACATTTTTCATGTATTTTACGCATGATATACTTAGTCCTATTTGGTTTAGCTATAAATCATATTTGTATTAGGTTTTGATAATAGTTATTTAATTGTGTAGTTGAAAAGTTGATAAAATTTATGAGTCCCATAAAATTAATGACTTAAATTAATTGTTGACTTCAACTTAATTTCTATGAATATTGTTAGCAGAACCAAATAGATCCTTAATCATTTCTCTCATGTTTTTCATGTAGAAGGAGTTAATTAGAAGTTATATATTCATCATAGAGGTAGTAGTTGACTTGAAACTTAAAAGGCTATAGTAAAAAAATCCCTATTGCTTGTATTTGTTCTGGAAAATAGTTCATTTCGTTTTAAACTTGGGATCTACACTCTCATTTTAAACATTTCTTGCGGAATTAGTCCTTTCCGTCATATTTCGTTAAATCCTTTAGTGAAATACAGGTAATTAGAGCAAAAAGTCCCCATGTTTTTCTTCATTGTGCAAATCGTTCTCATCAATTTTGACGTTTTGGCACTCAAATCGACATTTCTTTACACAAAATGTCATTACCATCTATTTTCTGCATTATAGCATTGTAAAACAACTAATTTACCCTACTCTTTATATAAACAAATAGAAAATAAAGAAATAGTATAAAAATTGCATCGAGAGCTTCAATTTTTTTTATAAAAATACAAACTAATCTCAAATAAAATAATTTAAAATATTCTAATAGACAAAAAAATATTTTATCTTCCCAACTAACACATCTACCCCTACAACCATCCCTGACGTCCACCACCACCACCACCAAAATTAAAAAAAAAAAAAGTATTAAAAGTATAACAAAAGTAAGAAAATGACGCCGAGCAGAATAATGATTATTCTGCACGCTAGTTCTACCAACAAATTCACA
>CAIGRK010361244.1:0-10536 GCA_903798315.1 Fraxinus greggii | reverse complement strand
CACCAAGATCTTCTTCTTCTTCCAATTAATATTTCAAAACTTAAATTCATTGATGTTTTCCTCATTTGAATTGTGCTCTTCAATCTCTAGTTGTATATTTGTTTTCTCAATGTGTGCAACCCCCATAAAAGTACATTTTTATCGTCTATTTATACTCTCCTACATGGTTTTCCAAAAAATGGAGTCTTTCTGGACTTTTCGCGGGCCTAAACATCATAACCCTAAACACAGGCGGCGCAGCGCCTACGCGCTAGGAGGCGCTGCATCTCTGAGAAAAATGGTTTCTTTCGGGTAAACATAGTGCCGGGCGCAAGGTTTGTCGGCACTTGGGCGTTGACTCGTTGTTCCAAACTCTGCATCTTTTCAGTATTTTTATCTTAACTTTTTCTCTCGATATTCGATTAAGGAGATTCAAAATGCATGGGAAAGGCAACTCAAAGGGCTACAACTTTGCTAGAGAATAGATATTTTCCAATTCGAATGTTTACTAGACCAAAAATGGGTCTTAATCTTCGACTGAAAATTTGGAACATCCTTGTGCGGTTGAAAATTGATTTGTGAAAATATTTTGGTCATATTTCACTCCTTTTAACTTCTAATTGCATTCATTTGACCCATAGTATTCTCGAATCTTTATCGTAAGTTTCAGCACAATTTTTGAGTATTTACATTTTAATCCCTAAACTTTGGATCTTGCCCTTTTTGCCAATTTTCACTTCTTTTCTCAAATTCTTCATCAAACATGAAGTTTTACATGCAAAGATACAATATAACATAAATTAGATAGAATTTTATCGAAAGGACAATGAAATATCATCATTTAAGGCCTCGAATAAGTTATAAACTACACTTATTCGATTCGTAAAAGATTCACAAAGTCATCAAATTAGTGAGAAAGTGATTTAATGCATTAAACTCATAATAAAATCAACACATGAACGATAAAATACCAAGAATAAAAGATATGAAGGTTTTCAAGTAGATTATATCGTTCGCCCTAATTTAAAGTTAGCTACTCATAATAAATAAAGAAAAACAAAGAGTTGGTATTGAATATATCACCGGATTTTGAATATAGATGTAGAAAAAGGAATAAAGCTTCCACCAATATCTTCTTCTTCTTCCAATTAATATTTCAAAACTTGAATTCATTGATGTTTTCCTCATTTTGAATTTTGCTCTTTAATCTCTAGTTGTATATTAGTTTTCTCAATGTGTGCAACCCCCATAAAAGTATATTTTTATCTTCTATTTATACTCTCCTACATGGTTTTCCAAAAAATGGAGTCTTTCTGGACTTTTCGAGGGGCCGAACATCATAACCCTAAACACAGGCGGCGCAGCGCCTAAGCGCTAGGAGGCACTGCATCTCTGAAAAAATGGTTTCTTCTGGGTAAACATAGCGCTTGGACGCTAGGTTTGTCGGCGCTTGGACGCTGACTCACTGTTCCAAACTCTGCGTCTTTTTAGTATTTTTATCATAACATTTTCTCTCGATATTCGATTAAGGTGATTCAAAATACATTGGAAAAGCAACTCAAAGGACTAAAACTTTACTAGAAAATAGATATTTTCGAATTCGAATGTTTACTAGACCAAAAATGGGTCTTAATCTTCGACTGAAAATCTGGAACATCTTGTGCAGTTGAAAATTGATTTGTGAAAATATTTTGGTCATATTTCACTCCTTTTGACTTCTAATTGCATTCATTTGACCCATAGTATTCTCGAATCTTCATCGTAAGTTTCAGCACAATTTTTGAGTATTTACATTTTAGTCCTTAAATTTTTGATCTTGCCATTTTCGCCAATTTTCACTTCTTTTCTCAAAAATTCTTCATCAAACATGAAGTTTTACATGCAAAGATGCAATATAACATAAATTAGATAGAATTTTATCAAGAAGACAATGAAATATCATCATTTAGGGCCTCGAATAAGTGTATAAACTACACTTATCAATATATCTATGTGTAAATAAGAAAAAAAATAAAGAACGCAGGGATTTTAGTTTTTTAAATATGAATGCCTGAATGACACTTTGTTCTCTTTGTTGTGTACGTTGGCAGCATGATGTTAATAATGCTGTGACTTGTTTGCCATTCAACTTCTGTGAATACACTTGCCCGCAGACAGAATAATGAAAAGAAACTCCAATAATCTAGATTTGTATAATTTTGAATTCTCTCAATTGTATCACTTTTTATAATTTAATAAACTAGATTTTTATCATTATTTTCTTCATTTTGTATTGTGTTCTGACTGTATCAGCTTGATGTTAATAGTGTTGTGACTAGTATCATTTTTTATAAATTAGTAATCTAGATTTGTATAATTCCAAATTCTCTCAATTGCATGTTTGAATATGGATTCAAGTTATCATTATTGTAGGTGAAGGTGATTCAAAAATGATAGCCGTTGGACCACTTTTGTGCATTGGTATTGGATTTTGGAGCACTGACATTTATTTCTTTGTTTAGTGTTTTTTAGAAATATGTTTTAACAGGTTGTTGGTTTGATTACATTCGTTATGGTTAAAATTTGACATTTATGAATTTGCTAAGACAATTAACAGGTTATTGGTTAATGGTTAGATTACAGTCTGTTAGATTATGAATTTGACATTTATGATTATGGTGTATTTGATTTTTTTTCCATAGTTTTTTCCATGTTTCTTTCCTAATTATATGCCAAATGGCATTTGAAAATTATGATACTTTGACCTTGAATTGTTGATTGTTATATAACAAACTGAAATTTAACTGACCATGTTTTGAGGCCACAGGTTTGATATATAACTACAGTTATATATGCTCTTTGTACCTGAGTACTGGACCACTGGTGATGTTCAGTGCAATGTACCAGGAATTCTAAGGGTGTTTCATATATGTGTATTCTCGTGCCTTTAAAAATTTAATGTTACCTACTAGCTCGGTGAAGTGTAGTGTCTTTTTGTATTGCTGGATGCGATTTTTACTGGATGCTTCAAATAATTTTTATTTGCTCAATTGTGTATTACTTCCACAATCTGTATCTTTATTTGAAGGCTTTCGATCAACTGCTTGTAAGTTAGTTGAAATTATACTAATTACGTGATGCATGCAGAGGAGATACTACATGGTAAAATGGGTAAAGACAAGCTGAATGGTTGGACAATTTTTTGAGCTCAAAGTTTAATTTAGGATCAAACTGATTAACCGAACCGAACAAAACTAAACCGATATGGTTTGGGTTGGTTCGGTTTAAGAACTAGATTGGTTTCATTTGGGTTGAAATTTCCCCAAACCGACTAATTTGATTTTTGTTTCGGGTTGGGGTCGAAATGACCCAAACCAAATCGTGCCTAGACCTACTCCCCGTTGCAATCAAGTGGCGTAAATAGTGATGCCGTCATAGCCGTGTTCGTTTGGGACTAGTCATAGGCTAATGCAAAGCCAGTCCGACGAGGGCATTGGGATCACGAAACGTGGTGGATTGTTATGGTTCCCATTACAAGGTATGGGACTTGAATCTCACATGGAAAGTATGGAATTTCGGAGGGTGGTTTATATAAACTTGGAGTCTCCAAAGTCAATAGCTAGCTTTTGAGGCATGACTCTCCCCTATTTTATATCAATTGTATCGGAGCAAGTACCACGTCTCCCGGCTGCAAACGAGCAGCATGGATGGTGACATCGACATAGCAATGTTCGTCCGAGACAAGTCATGGGCTAGTACAAAGCCATTCTACAGTGGGCGCTGGGATTGCGGGATGTGGTGTATTGTTATGGTTCTCATTGCAAGGTTTGTCACTTGAATCCCCCATTGAATATATGGGCTTTCAGTGTGTGGTTTATATAGTTTTGGGCTCTTCAACTTCGACAGCTAGCTTTTGAGGTATGGCTTTCTTGATATTTTTATAGAGTTGTTAGAGGTCATTACGGGATAGAAGGATGTGCGACAAGCTGTAATTGAGGATAATGCATTGTGATTGGTAGGTATGATTCACTATTATTGGGGATTAATTGTTTTACGTGGGATCAATTGCTTTTCATTCAAATAATGTCTCTTACAATTACATGGGAGCAACTTTGTTATTATATGTTTTTTCCTTCCTTGAAGCCATTTGACAGATGTAAGATAATTGGGTATTTAAGACAAAGTTTAAATGAATAAAATTATCCAAAAATTTATCAAAACTTTTGTTGACTAAGGAGGCCTAGAGCACCTCGAATAGCTCTGCCAGGAGGATAGGCACCCTCGAAGCACCCTAGATAATTTTAGTGGCAAAATAGGTAAACATCGTATGCTCGATCCTTGAGCTTTTCCAGCCAATAAACCTATAACTCGATCCATTTGTAAGCAATGCAACAACATGGTATTAGAGCGGGTACCACGTGTCGTGATTGCAGTTGAGTTGCGCGAATGGTACGTCGGTATAATAGTATTCCTTTGGGACTAGTCATGGGGGGACTAGTCATGGCCTAGTATAGAGCTAGTCCGACGGGGCACTGAGATTGCGAAACGTGGTGGATTGTTATCATTTTCATTGCAAGGTGTGGAACTTAAATCCCATATTGAAATTATGGGCTTTCGGTGTGTAGTTTATATATACTTGGGCTCTCCAACTCGACCAACTAACTTTTGAGGTATAGCTCTCCTAAAATCTATTTCAATGGTATCAAAGCAAGTACTATGTCTCTTGGTTGCAATCTAACGGCACGGATGGTACATCGGCATAGCAGTGTTCGTCTGGGACTAGTCATGGGCTAATGCAAAACCAGTCTGAAATGGGCATCGAGATCCCGAATCGTGGTGGATTGTTATGGTTCTTATTACAAGGCATGGAACTTGAATCCCACATTGAAATTATGGGCATTCGGTCTATGGTTTATATGGATTTTGGTTTTCTAACTCCAAAAGCTAGCTTTAGCGCTTTCCCAATAGCTTTATCAATTGTATAAGAGCTGGTTCGATGTCTTTTGGTTGCAATCGAGCAGCGTGGATGGTGATGCCGACATAGTAGCGTTCATCTGGGACTAGTCATGAGTTAAAGCAAAGCCAATCCAACGTGGGCTCTGGTGTCACGGGATGTGGTGTATTATTATGGTNAGCTTTAGCGCTTTCCCAATAGCTTTATCAATTGTATAAGAGCTGGTTCGATGTCTTTTGGTTGCAATCGAGCAGCGTGGATGGTGATGCCGACATAGTAGCGTTCATCTGGGACTAGTCATGAGTTAAAGCAAAGCCAATCCAACGTGGGCTCTGGTGTCACGGGATGTGGTGTATTATTATGGTTCCCATTGCAAGGTATGAGACTTGAATCCTGCAGTTAAAGTATGGGGTTTTGGTGTATGGTTTGTATTGTTTTCCATTTAATTGTTAACTCCTACAATTACGTGGGATTAATTGCTTTTTCATTTAAATAATGACTCCTACAATTGCTTTTTCGTTTAAATAAAATTGGATTATCGATTGTCGTGTATACACAAATGATGTAAAATTATATAGGTTGAGAATTGGAAATAAAAAATAGATGAATTGGAATTCCCACACATATATCCCATACTTAATTAGAAACAATTGTAGTCAATACGTAGATAATATAGCTATAATCAAATCATCACTTTTGTTATTTACATTTGAATTTGATAAGGAGTTGATAAATTCAACTTAAAACTTATTCCTAGTAGAACAATACTCTTAACACTCTTAATCTATTACTTATCGTAATCCCGTACGCTTGCAAAATTTTGTCCGAACAGATTTTTGCACGCTATTGCCGAGTAATAAAGTTTTTAAACTGAATTTAGTGCCCATTTGGCCTCATTATTTTCTCATTATAATTAGAATTTGATTTTGGAGTAGTGATATTTTGCAGAAGTGTGGTTAAAAATGATGGAAAATTTTTGGGTTTACTTCTAATATTATTTTATTGGAGAATATATAGTTAATAAGAAGAGAGAGAAAAATGAATTATAATTTAATAGGAACCAAACAATTGCTTATTAATTCGTATTGGATTTAAGTTTTACTTATCTTTTTATTTCATTAATTTTGGCTACCGACCCTGATCTCTCTTGTGTTTGGTGTTTTTACAAATACTATTCATTAGTATATGCATGATTCTAACAATTGCAAAGGAGCAAAATAGTTGCAATAAGTAATCTCGTCCTGGATGATAATGATATACTTGCAGAACATATATATTGTGAGCTTTGTTATGTACATTATGTTGGGTATATTTGTACTGTGGGAGATGGTCACCTTCTATTAAATGAGAAGTTACTAAGTTGAATGATAGCAACATGTATGCTGGAGATAGGATAGACTGGTTTGAATTTAAGATGTTGGGATATAATTTACTCGAAAAGGCTGAAAAGAGAGGATTTGTCATTGCCCATGGATTTGAACTGAGAACCAACTATTCATCTTCCAGAAGAGTATACAAAGGATGAAAAATTAATCACAGAGGAATCAAATGAAGAAATGACAATTAATGAATAAAATTAACTCACATTCTTTCGAATTCATCAATTATCCAATAATTGAATTTGTGATTAAGATCGAGGAGGAGGTAGAAGTATACATAGTTGATTTTGAAATCGATGGAATATGCAAGTCTTATTACATTGAAATAGGAAGTGTAAAGATTTGGAGAATCAATGAAAGTTGGACCAAAGTGCCAAACTCAATCTTATGACTATAAACAAGCGCTTACTGGGAGACAGCACAATTTTCTTCCCTAGTATTGAATATACTTTCTAGATAATAGGTAGATAGTTTTAATTGCTTTTGTGTGCTAGTTAATAGTTCAAGTAGCTTCATCCCCATATTGTATGATTGATTTTTCTTTATTATGTAGGAGCATAACAATTGAACAATGTAAAACTAACAATGGATAAGGAAAATTATGTAGTCAAGTGGATCGACTAGCTTTGGTAATTTTGTTCCAAATTTGCCTTTGAAATCAGAGAAAAATAGAGTATCTTATTTCCTTCTTGACCCGGTTATTTTATTTAATTGATAATAATTCGAGACATTGCCTTTAAATCTAGGGATGGAAAAATCATTGAGCATTTTTAATTTATTTTGCGCTACTAATTTTTTACATAAAAAAAAGAAATTGAAAAATTTTAAAAATTCAAAAAATATTTTTTTTACGAATAAGTTAGCCTTGCTGCAATTCAAAAAATTATGTAGTTAGCCTTGCTACAATGATTCATATATTTTTTTTAGTTTATGAATAAGTTACAAGTTTAGATTAAACCAATTTTACGATAGTTTAGGGGTGATTGAACTATTGTGGAAGATATTGCGATGAACGAGGATTTCATGTGTGCAAACTCTTACGTGGAGTGTCCAAGGTAAATAGAATGAAAATTAGGTAAAAATCTTAAGTTAAAGGTTATTTTTGAGAATGAGTATTGTACTAATCAATGCATAAAATTGGAAAAAAGTTGTTATGTTATGAAACTACCCTATAAAAGATCCCAATGAGGACACTTGTTGAAAACTACAAAAAGAAAACTCAAAAAGAGATCAAGTCAGTACATGAAATAAAATACACACAACAAAATTTGAAAAACCATGTGCATGAAACAGAAGATGCACTAAAGATGCCTTGTTTAATCCCTAAACACTTATTTGAGATAATTAGATATTTGACAAGGCATTATTAGTTTAGCTGATTTTTATAGGTTGAAGCAATCAAAACAAAAGAGAATACCTATATGTTGAGATATTCACTTGCAATTAGTAAGATTTATACAAATTAGAAGTGCAAGGATTAGTATATAAATTCAACCTTAGATAAAACCTTGGGAATGTGATTAAAAAAATAAGTTTGGAGATATGTATATCAAGAGTGATGAAAGGATATACGCATGTATATGTATATGGAAATGATGCAACTTGTATTTTACTTAATTTTCCGTTGGATAAGTAGAAATTGATTTTTTATTGTGATTTTAAAGTTGTTTTAAAACAATGATTACAATCATGAGCAAACGACATGCTATCTGATCATACTTTATTAGACTACTTGATTAACTGGCCACCATTAGGTAATTAACATTGCATGTTTGTTTGCTGAGATATACTATAATTTTTGTTTAAGGATAAACAAATGTTCAAGTTTAGATTGTTTGATAAGAGTATTTTGTACATTTATTTAAGCCATTAAATTAGGATATTTTGTATTACTTTTGATAAATTATAGTCAAACATCGTTTATTTATCGTTTGTTAGAAACTACTCAATGGTTTGTAGTGAATTTGAAAGAAATGAATGAAATATCGAAGAAAATGGATGAAATTCAAATTTTGGGGTTCAAATTGCAATTACCTAGTATTCGATTGGGACCAAAAATCGATAATTGGAGATTGTTAGGGTAAATTGGATGCAATAAGAAGTAAAAGAGAATGAAATATAGCCAACGGATCATCATAAATCAATTTCCAACTGTACAAGGCATATTCTAGATTTTCAGCTGGGGTTTAGGACCCATTTTTGGAACAGTAAATGTTCGAGTTGGAAAAATTCTATTTCTAAAAGATTTGTATCTCTTTAAATTAGCTTTCCAATTCATTTTGAATCACCTCAAACAAATATTAGGAGAGAAAGTTGTATCCAAAATATTGATGACTGCGAAAAGACATGATCATGCGTGCATGAAGGCAGCTTTCTTTATTTGATTGAAACTCTTTTGGAAGCCAATTTGGATATAAATCTTAACCCTCTCTCACCTTTCAAATTACATTCATATTATAATATCATTCAAGAATCAGGGGCAAATTCAATATAAGTTAGAGAGAAGAATGAATCTGGCAAGGGATTGAATCAAGAAACTTAAAGAATTTGAAGAATCAAATATTGGGGGTTGATAATCAAGAATAAGAATTGGACCATGACAATCTCTTTTTTGTATTTATAAATTCCGGGTGATGTTCTTCCATTCTTTTTGTTGTTTTATCATTAGGAACATGTTTAGCTAGAAAACAAGCACACATATGCCTTGTTGAATTGGCTAGTTCAAAAGATGCGGAATTGTAATGGACAATGATAACAAAGAAAAAAAACATATAAAATCATGCCTTATTGAGAGGGAAATGTTGGATCTACATGAGTCTACGTTTTACTTGTATGTAAAGTTAAAGAAAATGGTGGAAAGAATTGAAAAGCAATTCAGTAATGGAAACAAAAATGGTAAATATTAAATGAGAATTGGAGTAAAGAGACTAAAAATGGAATCATGATGAATAGGCATGTGCAGTTGTATTATTTTTGGTTTTAGCGAAACCCAAATCCTGCTCTATAAACTTATTGTGATTATTTTGTCTCAAAAATCAGGTACTTGTCCATCCCATTATGTCTCGATGTTCAATACCATGAGCGTGTAGTAATAAATACTTGTACGTCGGATTATGTCTCGATGTTCAATACCATGCATGTGTAGTATCAATATAATATAATTGTCCAAATATTCTTCAATATGGAATTTACGAGTAAATCTAATATGATTGTACTAGTCCATAATATATTCCAATATGTCATACTTGTAAAACGGTTGTAAATTTGATTTCTAAGTAAGTTGACAAAGATATTAAAATTGATTATTATTGTAAAATTTGCAGCAAGTTGATGGATTGTAAGAAAGTAATATAATGATGAACGTTGGTTAATTATCTATTCTATTTTATTTAAAAGTAAAAACTAACGATAACATAATGGGATAATTACAGCTACTGTCCCTTACTTTAAAATTGCTGCAGCTTTTAATCTAGCCTTTCATTTGTTGAACCGGTGGTCCCAAGCCTTTCAAGTGTGTGTGGTTGGAGGACAAATAGATGAATTATGTCCATAAGTTCGTCAGTTGATCCCCCAAAAATGATTTTAACGACATTATTAACATTCTTCTAATTTAGTCATTTAACTTTTGAGTTTATTCATTTTAGTCCTTGAACTTTTAATGTGATCCAATTTGTCCTCCAAAGTTTCTGTCTCTTCAATTTTGGTCCTTCATGTGTGGATATGCATGTTCATTTGTCGCTAGTTTAGATGGAATCCGTCCATCAAGTTCTTTGCTACTACATTTATGAAAGGTTGAGAATGATGCTAACAAGATGAGAAAGTTTAACTCATATTCATACATTTTGTATTGGCGATTCTGTGAACAAAAGGACCAACTCAAATGATTATAAAAGTTTAGGGACTAAATTGTAAAGTTTCATAGTTGGAAGGATATCTTAGGGTTCGGGCTTTCATGTTTGGAACAAGAAGGATTCACGCCGATTTTTCGCTAGCACTCGCCGGAGTGATGCTTGAGCGGATGAATCAGAGACGCCATCGCTTGACCTTCGTCCATATGCGCACGAGCGACATGCCCTACGCTCAAGGGAAGTATGCTTATCGGTCGAGCGACGTTATTTTTCGGCCAGACCTAATTTCGATTTTCGAGACTTTTTCTTGGCCCATTCAACATAATTCATCCAACCTATATATAGAGACGCCATCCTACACAAGATCAGAAGTTCAATCATTCAATTCATATGTGCT
>CAIGRK010361237.1:0-10764 GCA_903798315.1 Fraxinus greggii | reverse complement strand
TTTTACCTTTGTCCCCTTCTCTAACTTAAAAGACATACTTTAGTAGAACTCCATCTTCAAACTTATTCAATTCCAATAAGATTGAATTCTAACTAGCTTACAACTCATACTCATATTGAAATACTCAAGTCTTTTATATCTCTTAAACAGATAAAGCTTCAAGTATCATAATCCTATCAAGCGTGTGCAACTTAACTCTATAAATACAAGTTTCAATTCATTATCAAGGTATGTTTTTACATTCAATTTATAACACTGTGCTTATACTTTCCCTTTTGCTAACTTAAGCATCGGAGGAGCAACGATAATACACCTCGATGCCTTTGTTTCAGAGGTTTTGTTCGTGATCATCCTCAATCGTCATGCTCAAGAATCAACAGATGACGAATTTTGATAGCATCATTGGCGTCGTCTTTGGGAATCGGTGTGGTTAACCATGGAGAAATCACGTGAGGGAAGTCGATCAAATAATTTTCTTAAAAATACGAGGAAGATGACAAGAATGATCAGTTAGATGATTTTTCTGCCAACGTCAATTTTCGCCAGACTTGATGTTTTTTTCATCACTGAACCTGGAAGATAAGATCAAATTTAAATATCACCTTCGCACTCGATTTGATCTCATCGAATGATTTAATTCAAACATAAACTCGATCTAATTTTGGTAATTTACCATTATTAGTTGCAGGAAAAGACAAATCAAAATTTGGAGAAGCAGTAATTGGTTGATTTGGAGGCTCACCTAATAAACATATGTAGGCCCTAATTCTGCCGTGAGAAGAGGAAGTTGAAAAAACTAACAAAAATTGTTCAAGGAGGAGCAACTGGGTGAGATGATGGCATCTCCGGTGTGTCAACTACTGGCTGTTCCTGTGGAAGTCGATGATGATGATAAAAATGTTGGTGAAGGATGTGATAATGCTAAGCTTGATATGCATATAGGCATCAAGGCAAGCATGTGTCCGTAGGTGGATGCGAAATCAGCTTGCAAGGTTTTAAAAGTTTTCAAAAATGTGACACACACACCATCTGCTCGCTAAAATGTCTAAGTTAGGGATCATCATTGAAAATGATAATACATTGATTTGCTAGACGCAAAAAATTCTTTACAAGTGAAAATTTTATGCCCAAAAAAATAAAAAATCCCTAATTTATATGATAACCATTAATGTGTAGTTCAAAATTTTCCCTTGTAATGAACTTTTTGAAATAATTCTGAACTAATACAAAATATCCGGCCGTATTGATTTCAAAAATTAATACAACATTTTTTGTTAAATGATATTACGTTGTAGACATGAGGTGTAATTTAACCCTCTCAATCTAAGCATAATGCTGATCATATGTCAGAACTTAAAATTTATGCAGTCGTGTATCGATTTGTTATATGTGGTCTTGTTGCTTACACGACATCAATTATGATCGGCTCAATAATATACACGTTGAACTCATTGTGAGATTGATCGATCTTCACCGACTCGACAAGTCAGAATTTGGGTGGTGAAAGTTGTGTCGATTTTTTTGGATGAAATAGTAGTTTGCAAAATTGCCACAATATTGATATCGAAAATGGTCGTGCAAAGCCTGTTCCATAGAATGCGTTGCTCAACACTGGAGGTATTTCTTTTTATTTATTTGAATGCATCAAGTTGGTAGCACACCATGCTTTTCTTGGGACTTCTATACTTCAATACAATTGATCCTCGTAAAACAAGGCTGATGGCATGCTTTGATAATGATTTCAATTTTGTTTCTATGATCGCTTTACATTTAGTAAAGTAAGTGTTGGTTAGCTTTCTGTTGGATCATGTAATTGGTTGTTATGGTTTCCATTATTCTTGTCGCTGGTTCATAGAGTTTTTCTACTTGTGAAGAAATTGTTGAATTTATTTCTGAGGATAACACCATAAAATAATGTTGTGGACTGCGGCAAATTGCCTTACTGGAGGTTAAAGAATTTTAAGTCTTGAGGTTTACAAATGCTACTGAAAGTAAGTATCGCAATATGCACGCAAAGTGCTCGACCGAATGCCCAACCGACATTGGTAAAATTGAAGGACCGATGGGCTCATAAGTCCTCGTACCTTGGGGCTAGCTCATGATTTTCTCATTTTTTAAGGTGAACCCTAGTTTGTGATTTTCTTATTATTGAAGGTGAGCTCTAGCTCATGCTTTTCTCATTATTGAAGACGAGCTTTAGCTCGTGGTTTTCTCATTCTTGAAGGCGAACCCTAGTTCGTGGTTTTCTCACTATTGAAGGCAAGCCTTAGCTCTAGCTTTCTTATTATCGAAGGAGAGCTTTAGCTCATGGTTCTCTTGTTTTTGAAGGCGAGCTCTAGCTCATGGTTTTCTCATTATTGAAGGCGAGTTTTAACTCGTTTTCTTATTAATGAAGAAGAGCCCTAGTTCGTGGTTTTCTCATTATTGAATGCTAGCCTTAGCTCTACTTTTCTTATTATCGAAGGAGCGCTTTAGCTCGTGATTTTTTTATTATTGACGATGAACTTTTGCTCGTGGTTTTCTTATTGAAGGTGAGCATTAGCTTATGGTTTTCTTATTAATGAAGGCGAGCCTCAGCTCTTGGATTTCTTATTATCAGAAGTTAAAGCCTTGCCCACGCGCAAGTACTCAAAGCCTTACCCATGAGAAAGCACCTCAAAACCTTACCCCGAGCAAGCATTCGAAGCCTTGCCCCCGAGCAAGCACTCAAAGCATTGCCCACGAGCAAGCACCTCAAAGCCTTGCCCCCGGCAAGCATTCGAAGTCTTGCCCACGAGCAAGCACCTCAGAGTCTTGGCTCGTGCAAGTACCTCAAAGTCTTGTCCCATGCAAGCACTCAAAAGTCTTGTCCATGAGCAAGCACCTCAAAGTCTTGCCCCATGCAAGCATCGTTACAAATACTTCATACATTCAATAAAAAATTAGTCCTAAAAATCATCAAGTAAAAGGACCGATCTTATAAGCTCGAAGCTTTCTTTCCTACATCTATGTGCTCAGGGGCCTATCAACACATTCTTCACTTGAACTCAAGCAGTCAACACTCGAACCGAGCAATCTGCATCTCATTTTCGAACCCTAAACATTCTAAGCGACATCCTCGAGTCCCGAACATGGATGCACATGGGCCAATGATATGGTCATTCTTTGATCAACCCTGAACAACAATGCCCTGAGATTGTTTTCGATCATCTTGGGAGTTTCCCAAGGTATCCTCCTCGAGTTCCCTCGTCAGGCTTAAGTGCTGACGATTCCACATCACCTCGAGTTTTTACCTTTGTCCAATTCTCTATCTTAAAAGACATACTTTAGTAGAACTCTACTTCCATCTTCAAACCTCAAGTCTTTTATATCTCTTAAATAGATAAAGCTTCAAGTGTCATAATCCTATCAAGTGTGTGCAACTTACCTCTATAAATACAAGTTTCAATTCATTATTCATGTATATTTTTACATTCAATTTATAGCATTGCACTTATACTTTTCTTTTTGCTAACTTAAACATCGGAGGGGCGACGAGAACACATCTCGACGCTTTTGTTTCAGGTACAGGAGGTTTTGTTCGTGATCATCCTCAATCGTCATGCTCAAGAATCAACGGATGACGATTTTTGGTAGCATTAATATCAATTTCCATAAAGTGGAATCAACAACTACATCCCCTTTCCGGGTAGCATTCTTCTACAGTCTAATATGTGAAGAAATCATTCAATTCACAGCAATAAATTGTATATATTAATAAATTGATAAAGAATTAGAAAAGAATAAGAAAAAAGAAATACTCTCTTATTGGTAAGTGATAAGTACCTATGAGTGTGCAACTTCAGTTGCCTTCTTTTCTCCAAGTATATACCCCGTTGTTATAACCTCTAGCCCTGCGTAATCACACTGAAAACGGGGAGTCGTTGCATTTGGAAATTGAATTGAAGAGATTCTCCGGCGTCGAAGTAATGATGTCGTTTTTTCTGGTAGTGAATATGTCAAAGATTGATGTTTTCTACTTTCTTGGGATTGAATGTAACTTTGATAGCTAAAATGGTGATGCAGAGACGAAGAATTTGAAATTGGTTTGAAACTGCGCAATACTCTGGGAGTACAACGTGCATGAATTGTTTTAAGTACAATGTTTCCTTTTCATCAACTTGAAGAATCACAAATAAGAAATGTGGGCAAAGAGGAACTTCTCCAAGCGCAAAAATTCAGTACACAGAAAAGCAAAAAGAATATAACATCAATCAACTGCTTCTGAGCAGTTCATGGAAAATACGGGTTGACGGATGTGTTCTCGACACTCATGTATAACGTTGCTAAGAGCAGCGTTAAAAGTTCCCAAGAAAACTTCAAAGACTATGTTAAACATTATGATTCAACGTTTCACTGGAAAAAGGTTTATTTTTCTTCCTTAATACAACCATACAGTGCACTGTACAATTTATGTCCTCGGAGACATTACCGGATACCATACTTGAAAAAAGTCTCTCTCTCATATATACACAACTTGCCCGAGTTATTTCATTTTCCCTGTTATGACATTGTTACTAGTTGAAAACAACACATATAATACTCATCGTCATTCATTCACCGCAACACACAACTTGACAAGGAGAAAACCCCATCAATTCATCACTCACAAGAACCAACATCTCTTTCTTCAAAACCAAGAAAATTTGTTATTTGCCGTGTATCACAGTGTGACACTGATAGGCGTGGTTCTAATTATTCAAATTCGATCTACTGCTCTACAAGGACAGTTCATACATTTATCTGCATCCAATCTGGTAAAAACCCAGACACGACAACTAGAAAGGATGGACAAAATGGAAAACAGCAAGAACAATCTGCTTAAGCATCATCGAGTGCAAGAACTCCGGGTAACTGTTTCCCCTCAAGAAGCTCCAAGCTGGCACCACCTCCGGTTGAGATGTGGCTCATCTTGTCCGCCAACCCAACCTTTTCAACAGCAGCAACAGAGTCACCTCCTCCAATGATAGTAGTCACTCCCTTGCCACTGAGTTCTGCCAATTTCTTGGCTATGGCCTGAAATAATGAATATGTATGCTCATTTTTAAATATCCGAGCAATTTGTTCATTTAGTTAAATAGGCGCAATGTCTCGAAGAATGCAATCTATCATCAAGTACCTCGGTTCCGGCTGCAAACTTGTCAAACTCAAATACACCCATTGGTCCATTCCAAATGATGGTTTTGGTAGTATCTAAAGCTTCACTAAATGATTTGATGGAGTCGGGTCCAATATCTAATCCCATCCAGCCATCAGGGATTCCAGATGCTGGAACAACCTGCAAAATATTGAGGAACATCTCAATCGTCATGTATTATAGTGACATGAATTAGAATATTAGGTGCTGCAGTCATGTTCTCTACAAGTAAAAATAGAACAAAGGAGAAATCAAAGTCGAAATAGATCAAGTCCAGCTCAAGATTAAAACAATAGTTAAGCAAAGCTGCCAACCTTGCTATTAGCATCAGCAGCAAACTTGTCAGCAGCAACTACATCAGAAGGTAACAATAAAGATACCCCTTTAGCCTTGGCCTTCTCCATGAGTGAAGTTGCAAGATCAAGCTTGTCCTCCTCAACAAGTGAAGATCCCACAGCATGTCCTTGGGCTTTGTAGAAAGTAAAGATCATTCCTCCACCCAGTAAGAGAAGGTCTACCTTCTCTAACAGCGACTCGATAACTCCAATTTTACTGGATACCTTTGACCCACCAACAATTGCAGCAAATGGCTTCTTGGGGTTGGAAACAGCCCCAACTAAATAGTCAAGCTCCTGAGACAGAAGAAAAGTTCAGAGTGAATATATACATAATGCTTATTCAATCATACAGATGCAAGCCAATTGCAGGTATACAGTCATAAAAAAACTTAACTCCATTAATTAAAAATTCAATTTAGAAATATTCAATGCGACAGTTCACATCTGCAGTACTGGCTACATTAATGGAGCCTTGATGTATGTAGACTAATTTTTCAATCAAACAACAGAATATATAAAAGTAAAGCAAGTCTAGAGTATCTGCATACCTTCTGCATAAGGAATCCAGCAACAGCAGGTTTCAAGTACTTGGTCACTCCCTCTGTCGAAGCATGGGCTCTATGTGCAGTTCCAAAGGCATCGTTAACATACAAGTCTGCAAGGGATGCAAGCTTCTTTGCAAACTCAGGATCATTCTTTTCCTCTTCTTTGTAAAATCTAACATTTTCCAAGAGAAGAACACCTCCTTCTGGAAGTTCGCTCACCAATTTCACAACTTCTTCACCAATGCAGTCGTTGGCCATCTTGACCTATTGATAGAGCAGAGACATGATGAGCAAAGAACCATCTTTCTAACAACAAATTGATTCCTTTAACACATAAAAACCCCTACAATATATGTAATTTAAGAGAAAACCAACCTCAGCTCCAAGTAGTTCAGAGAGCCTGAGCACAAGAGGCTTTAAACTGAACTTTGGCATAACACCTTTTGGACGCCCCTAAAACCCACAATTTAAACAATGGACTAACATAATTAGTTAATAAAAATACTGAATATGACAGTAAAATGAAAGAAGATGCAAATAGAGTAACTAAAAGCACGAAATGAACAGATAACAATAGACAAAATTAGAATGACAAGTTTGCTGTGCCATGAACAAATAGATATCATCTAGCTAAATAATCATCACCAATTCCTAATTCAGTATAACCTACTGCAGCATAATCTCTATCCATGAACTGTTTCTCATTAAATTTGGCATAACAATGACATTGAGATCTTAAAGTGAGACAAATAGATTTTTATGGGAAAAATTGCAGGACAAGGAAATAATTAGCATCCTATATTTGTATCTGAGGACAATCTTTCATCCACCCGAATAAAGCACATCACACTAAACAGACTTAGAAAACCTTCCAACTCTTAATATCAAGTCAAATCGAAGTGGTCTGCAGCACGAATATATAATTACCACGAAATATAACAAAGATCTAAAATCAATGGAAAGGAAATCGTAATTAAAAAAAAAGGGGGGACGAGATCAAATCCCACGGATCAAAGCACATAGCAATAAAATACACATCATCAATTCGATCGAGCAGATCGAAACGATATAAATTAAATCCAACTAGCAAATATTCCTAATTTAACTTCAGAACTATAGATTAAAAACTAATCTTCGGATTGAAGAAGAAATTATACGTACAAGGTGAGAGGCGAGGATGACTTTAGCTCCATAGCCGATCAAGTATTTGATGGTGGGGACGGCGGCTCGGACTCTAGTGTCATCGGTGATGTTGAAGTTATCGTCCAATGGAACGTTCAGATCCACCCTAACGAACACTCTCTTCCCCTTCAGATCTGCTTCCTTCAGTGATCCGACGCTCTTCTTTGTCGCCATTTATACCAAGTAAAAACCTAAACAAAGACAAAATCAAATCCAAGTATCATTTACAGAAATGCGCGTATATATTTGCAAACATAGATTAATCGGAAAGGATAATAGTTGAGATTACAGTGTACGAATCGAGGTGCAAGTAAAGAGACGGAAACTGCAATGCAATGAGATCGCGTAGAAATGGAAGGTTCTAGAATTTTATATGTTAGAAAAGGGCGTAGGATGGAGGTGGTTTTGCTAAAAAGCGCTGGGGGTGCGGTTTCCACTTTCCATTCCACAATTTTGATGGGGAACCATGGTTTGCGCGACACCGTGGGCGAACCTTGGGCCAAGGAAATTGTTTCGGATCTCAAGCATATTCATGTATTTGTTAATGGTATAATGCTATATAGCATAGTTATTAGATCCGATTCGAACATCGATTCGGACAAGATAATTGGTCTGGAGTTAGTGATTGAGAATCGATTGGTCATTACATAAAAATCTATAAAAAAAAAATAGGCAAATTATATATTTTTTAAATTATTTTTCACTAGTTATTTAGATCTATAAAATAAAGTAAAATATTTGACCAAATTTTTTATAAAATTACTTTTAAAAAACATATATATATGATTCATTGGATACATATAACTTATTGAATATAAAAATTATTGAAGTACTTTACAACTCCAATTGTGAGGAACTAATTATTTTACTTAGAGGTCTAAGGTTCAAATCTTTGGACCACCAAAAATTTTAAAGGCATTTTTGAAAATCGGTAAACCGGTCCGGTTAACTTGGTCAAAACTGGTCAAAGTAGATTTTTGACTGAATCATGTGCATTCCTAATAAATTAATCTAAAGGCCCGGGTCACCAATTTCCAACCGGACTGGGTCAAGTTTTATAAATATGCTATATAGCATCAGTTGTACTAGAGTATCAGTTCTGATGTAAGTATTTGATATGTTATAGTAAATGGATTAAAAAAATTTGTATTTAATTTAACCTATAATTTAATGACACAAATAATGCCACATAAACTAATATTAAATGTAATAAATAGCATTACTCTTAAAAATAATTAAAATAATACATTTAAACTTAATTATATCTTTTATTGGGATGGATTTAGGAGTCTTTGTGCTAGACCAAAATTCTATTATGGTCCAATTTTGGTCAGTAATAAATACCGAGGCTTTGCAGATTTTCGGATTAATTACGCTATGCACAAATTATCCTAAAACATACGGACAAACCCTCCCTCCAATCTAAATTTCTTCACTTCTTAAAAGTGTTATTAATAAAAAAAAAAATCCGTTTGATGATTTATTTTACGCTACAATTATCCATTCTGAACGATTCAAAAATATGGCAACCATGATAAATATATTATGGATGATGTTTAAATATCGAAAATTATCTTACAAACATTATTGAATGCAAAATCATGATTATTAATTTTACTTTTTGTTTATTTTTCTAATCGATATCAATATAAGAATTTATGAAATATAAATTATGATTATTAAGTTCATTTCTTGTGGCCATTTTTGACTTGTTATTATGAACTAGTGGCTTATTCATTTTAAATTTGAAAGATGTATTTCAAAGTTTATCGTGAATACATCAAAACAATATAAAAAAAAAATCTCACCCGACGAGTAAAGAAACATAGACATTAAATAAGCTAAAAGAGGTAACATAAAAAGGAGTTAACAAAAAAAAATATCTAATTTGTTGTCCTTTAAAAAAGTGACATGCATGTACTTTGAATTCCAAACTCTTGTTATCTAATTTAGCTTATGTAAAAAGATAAAGATATACCTATGGATGATAAAAAAACACGTTCAACTCGATATTCGTGGGACCCGACCTCGAATGAGGCGGGGATTACCCGCCTAATCCGGTAAACGGGGCGAAAACAGGCTAGAGTCATTACCTCGAAGCGATATGAGGAGGGTACTCGAAACATAGTCCCCGCCCCGTTACCCGCCTCGTTTAAAATTAATTTCTAATTTAAATTTTTTATCGAACAAAAATAATAAATTTATTATCATTTTTAAAGAGAACATAAGTTACTTTTAACAAATTAGTAAAAAAGTAATAATATTTACTAACTAAATATATATAAAAAATAAAAGCAAAAATTAAAATAAATAAAAAATAAATGGGGCGATAAATGGGGCAAGGGACTTGCCCCGATCCGTCCCGATTCCGTCATGTCCCGCTTTAACTGTGTAGAGGGATGTAGCAAGGTAACAAAAATACTCGACGGGACGGGATGGGAATGGCCAATCCGTCTCATACATACTGCCATCCCTAGATATACTAGTTGTTTTATTGATGTGATTGCATCTAAAATAGTTAAGAAACGACCTTCGGACTTCCTGGGTAGAGTAAGGTGATTCTGTTATTCAGGTGAATAAATGAATACCTGCAAAATGAGGATGAGACTTTCTCCCTCTTATACCTCCGACGTGAAAATTAGTGATTGTGTTGTAGATGAATAACTTAAAGAAAACAAATAGAAAGCAGAAAATATGTTGAGAAAAAAAGATCTCTTTACCCGGCACGCTTGTGAAGTATTTATAGACGCTGGTACCATGTAACTGCTAAGCGGTTATCGTCCACTAGCTTAATGCAAACAACCCACTCACTAGGTGGTTTTCATCCACATGTTGAACAGTTAACCTCCATCTACGAATTGGGTAATAGGATTAGTTATAACTGTTTAACGGTTTTCGATCAATTTAAAAAAATGTCCAGGCAACTGGGATAGTAGTGGTCTGTTTAGTATAGCGGTAGTCGGGCTAGCATAGCTGTCAAGCTCATATAATGATAGTCAGTTTGGCATAGCGATAGTCAGGATAACATAGCAGTGGTCGTTCTAGCACAGTGATACTTTTTTATGTTGCAAGAAAAAAAAAAATTTTGGACTTAAATAGATCGACCGCCCCAAATGGTGGAGGATTACTGGTTCGATTACCTTTTACATTTGACAATTCACAAGTAGATGAACATATGGGCAACCCAAAATTTTTACTATATAAAGGAAGGAGAGTTACATTTTTCTTTGCATCTTCTCCTTTTTGCAAACCCAAAACACTTCTTCCCCAAGGCAATTTCCTCTTCTACCCTCATTTTTCTTGAAATTCCATTAGTTTGTTATGTATAAGTGATTTTATCCTCATCATCGTCTTCCAACCAAGAAAATTTAAAATCACCTTCCTATGCGTCAAGTGGGGATGAGAGTGAATCCAAAAGTGAGAGGGGAGGTGGTCGACCGACCCGTCGAAGGTCGACTATGCTGGTTCGATCGACTACCCTGGTCGATGAAATAGTTAAGTAACGACCTTCGGACTTCCAGGGTAGAGTAAAGTGAGCTTGAGT
>CAIGRK010361232.1:0-10441 GCA_903798315.1 Fraxinus greggii | reverse complement strand
AAAATAATAAAAAGAACCTCCTATTAAGAAAGCTCAAAGGGGAAGCCTCTTCATAAATGATATGTCCCTATGAAGAGACGTGTAAGCACTTCGACGAGGATTTGGATCCCAAGAAGGACCACATCTGCACTCACAAAGTGTGTACGTGCCTTTAACAACTAAAGTTGTTAAGAATGCCTCAGCATGGATGAACCGCTCAACATCATGCACAGGAAATTTAAAAATACTCTTATTAAAGCAAGCTCATAAAAAATAAATTATAAAGTACCTCATATTGTTAAAGATCAAAGGGGAAGCATCTTCAAAGATGATCTGTCCCTATGAAGAGATGCGTGAGAACTTCGACGAGGAGCTAGATTCCAAAAAGGAACACATCTGTACTCGCGAAGTGTGGTACATGCCTTGAACAACTGAAGTTGTTAAGGAAGTTTCAGCATGGGCGAACCACTCAACCCCATGCTTAAGAAAAGAAAGACAAGCGAACTGCCTATACTTGTGAAAATTATAAATAAAGTAAGACTAAAGTCTGAAGTGCTAAAAGCCTCAGTTCATAAGCATCAATGTATTTAAGTTCAGAAATTTATGAAGGAAATTGTTCACCACAACAAAAAAAAAAACTTCTAACAAATGAAGTCCACGCATTATATAAATAATAATACATGAACTTGGGGGATTATTGTTACGCTTAGCCAGCAAGGCTCCAAAAGAGCCCAACGTGGCAATTCATGTGGAAGGAGTCAAAGAAGATGTTAAAGTTTGACCAAGGTCAACATGCTCCTAAGTGGCAGCCAAGTAGAAGCCCAAATCGAGGCTCCCAAGAGATCCAGTCGAAGTGCCTGCAAAGGTCCTAATAGAGGCTCCAAATAGGTCCAGCCAAAGTGCCTGCAAACGTACCAACCTAGGCTCCCAAGAGGTCCACCGAAGTGCCTGCAAATGTACCAACCGAG
Organism: Fraxinus greggii; assembly: GCA_903798315.1. Classification (NCBI taxonomy): domain Eukaryota; kingdom Viridiplantae; phylum Streptophyta; class Magnoliopsida; order Lamiales; family Oleaceae; genus Fraxinus; species Fraxinus greggii. The sequence goes on along the minus strand of CAIGRK010361232.1, from coordinate 9,494 downwards.
GCTCCCTAAAGGTCCAGTCGAAGTACCTGTAGAGTTGCACTGAGGTAACGAAGAGGTGCCTCAACCCGAAGCTCCTCAAAGATGAGATTCTATTTTGACTGAAACTCATTTTAGATGAAGTTGTAGTTGTCTCTTACAAGATCTGCAAACAATCTTTAGGAATGACTAATGTGACGTTTGTATGTCAAGTCTGCCAGTCTAGGTTGTAGGGTAGCTGACCCTTGTCAATATATTAAATGCGTAATATGCTGATGTGATGCTGTAACCTAGGGGATGAAGCCACATGCTTCTTCATCCAACGGTCACCACTTCGATAAGAGCCCTATAAATACCAACTCTTGTAACACTTAAAAGAAAGAGAAAACTGGACATAAAAAAGCTCCCTTTTGTCTTCTCTTAATTTTTTAGCACTCTTATTTGCTTGTTCTACAATTACTAGTTTGATCCTTGTTTAGTTACTTTGATTTTGGATCGATGATCATTGTTAGCACAATCATCTTTGTTTCACCCGTCGGAGCCTGAACATTCTTGGCTCTCGCCTCAAAGCATTCCCTGTGTTCATTTCCAGCTTATTACTACCTTTTATCTGGTAGAAACGCGTCGAAATAGTGCTTGACTTGGCGTGAGTGGACCCGACATCTGTTGGCTCATTTTTTGGGTCGACAATATTGATGATCCTATGATTGTAGTGAAGAAACAAACTACATTAATGACTTTGTTTCCCAGATTGGTTCTGGATTTTCTTTGAGGACCTTTGCAATTGTTGTCAGTTTTATCTCGTAAGTTAATGGGTTCCAAGTAATGAATAAAACATGAGGACTGATTGTCTACCTATAATACTTTAATTAAAAAAGTTAAAGTAGGTTAACATGATGAATTTGTGATATAGAGTCCTTTATGATTTGATGCTTGCACGATTATTCTTAATTGTTTAGTTTATTAGATAATTATATATAATTTGAAATAAAAACATAATATTTATTGTTTGTATTACTTTAATTACCCTCAATTACCAATTTTTATCAATGGTTTTTTGTTTTATTGACAATGGATGTCCCTCGTGTGTCAATTTTCTCTCTTTAAATAAATTAAATTATTTCTCACATGTAACATAAATAATATCTCTATTTCCTATAGCACTTTTATTTGTTATGTGAGATAGAAACATAATTTCTCTCTTTATAATCATAGATCTCAAAAATAATCCTAAAATTAGCTACATAATAGGATGTCCAAATGACAATTACAAGAATTTTAACTAAATGAGCAACATATTGAATCAAAGATTTAACAAGGTTTCATTATAATCTTAGCGACTAGAAGTTTAGCCGAACATGATTTGAATAAACAAAAACATAAGGAGGACGAATTCAAAATCTGAATATTCAAGACAAACCCGAATTATTAAAATTCTTCAATCTCTTGAAATTTCTCGTCTTCACCACCAAGAACCTACCCAGAATTTATAAAGAATTCTTCTTTCTTTGATATCACGTAATCTCTATTGCGTGGGTCTTGTATTGACCTGGATTTGATCCTTATATAGGCCTTGGAGTCGCTTCAAAATCGTGCTTTAATCAAAACCCGAAATACCTTTGAAGTCGGAAAAAAAATCATCCGATTCACAACATCCGTTGCAGATTTTTCCAAATCTCTCTAAGACTTTGAATGCTAATTTCTTGTCAAAAATGTATTTTGGAACGGTGATTTAATACAGAACGTGTGATTAAAAAATAAGAAAAAAATTTAAATTTGCGTGTAATATTAATGTGTGATTGAAAATGAGAGAAGAAAAATATATTTTAAAAATAATAAAAAACAAATAGAGCTAATAAGACGGGTTCCTAGTTATTCCACCCACAGTCGAAGTGTTGGAATTAGAAAGGATGTCACCGATCAAATGAATGTTCAGGGGAAAAAAAAATAAAATATAAAAATAAAATTGCAACTTTGGGTGTGTTTGAACCATATTATTTTGGAAGAATGAATTTTGGAATAGTAGATTGATAGAGAATGTGTAGTTAGAAAAGAAGGAAAAGTTATTAATGCGATAGAAAATATTATTTTATTGAAAAATATATGATTAAAAATGAGTAGAAAAATAAAAATGAAAAAATAATGTAGATCGAACATGGAATTAATTTGTGCCCATCACCGTTTTGTGTCATGAAGGAAAATGCTTTCTGTCGGGGGGTGGTCCCGCGCCCCCTGTTGTTTTAGCATGGTCCTGTCATAAATGTTCGGTTAGGTCTTTGGGCCCATTCAGTTTGTCCAAGTCATTACTTCCATCCATATACGCATCCAATCATCGACAATTTGACGTTTAAGTTTATATACACATTTTCTTATGAGTCGAAGGGAAGCGGCCATCATACCCAATTCGCTATGTTCTTTCAATTAGACATATTACACATATAAATTACATGGCATGCACATAATGAAGTGGGTCACATATATGTCCTGGTGATATCGAGTATTCAATTAATTGAACTATTTAATTAAATAATTTCATATTGGACCTGGGCTCGATTAATTAATCACTTGACCCATTATCATTTTTTTTTATATATATACGTGACTTCACTTGACAAAAAATAAGCATTTTAACCTAGCCAAAACCCCATCTCCCTTTTCTTGCACTCATTTATCTCTCATTCGATCGTTGATTTGACTGTAGTAGTTCAAACGATCATTAGAAATTTTTTTTGACCAGTGACCTTTGCCTCCTGACGAGGTGTTCCAGTGTGCAGATAATGCATACGTGGAGGAGAGGTGGATAAAATTTTGTTGGTGCATTTTTTGAGATCAACAAATTGACGTCGTCTTTGTGAAACGATACATTAACCATGTTATCGACACATACAAGAGGCAACATAAAAAAAATTGAGCAGTTTTCTATTGGAAAAAAGTAAAGACAGCAACCAAAGATGAAGAAAACTATGACCAGAAAGATAATCCAAGATCTGAATCCTTTGATAAATGAATTTTTTGGCGACATGTTGAATTATTTCGCCATGTAATGAAGATGGATACCAGAGGAAAATATTTTTTAAGGCAATGGGAAAATTTCATAGGAAGATCCTGGGATCAAACCAAGGAAATCAGCCTCTTGCGGAGAAGACCCACTTCATAAAAATATAAAGAAGCTTTTAAGTCAAGCACAAATCGGACTACCAAAAACATAAGAAAGTAGTTGTAGCTTGAATTTTCCATTGTTTCCAACTTGATCACGACTTGATCCTATTTGTAGTCTGAATTCATATGAACAATTGCATTCAAATGTGGATTATCTATGTGATTGCATATGTGATAAAGATTATTTCTAATTCTATCTACATATATTAATTTTGCCTCGTTTCAAACTTAATGCGAGTCTCCCAACACTATAAGAAGCAACTAATTATTCAATTTGTGGCCAATCAATTAAATATACAATGGGTATACAAAATCAATCAAGAAAATTAAGAAATAACTAAATAACTAGTCTTAAATAAAAATAAATATGCAATAAGGTTCATCATTTATCCAATACAATAGAAAATATAGCTTAACATTCTAATGATTAAATTATGCAAGAAATATTGGAAAAACATTACACGGAAAAAAAATAATGAAGGAAGTGGAAAAATCCACTTTTTTTTATTTGAATCTTGAAAATGGACGAATATTCTTTAATAATCTTGTGTAATCCGCATTGAATTTGATGCTTAGCCTCATTCTTGAATGATTTTATGATATTGATCTAATTTTTGAGAGGTGAGATAGAGCTCCTCCAATGGCTACCCCCTTTTATTCTATATGAGGAAATTAGATTAAGATTCACGTCAAAATTGTCTTCTAAAAGAGTTTCAGTCAAATAATGAAAGATGTCTTCGCGCATGATTTTGTTTCTATACAACCTTCCGTATTTTTGTCATAACTTTCTCTACCGATATTCGATTGAGATGATTCAAAATGTGTTGGAAAGCTAACTCAAAAGGATACTTTTAGAAATAGAAAGTTTCCAATTCGAAATTTTTACTATTCCAGAAATGGGTCTCAAACTCTGGTTGAAAAATTAAAATGTCTTTTACTGTTGGAAATTTATTTGTAAAGATCATTTGATTATATTTCATTCCTTTTTGAATTCTTATTGCATTCAATTGATACCTAACACTCTCAAATCTTCATCGTGAGGTCCATCACAACTTTTGAGTATTTGCACTTTAGTCTCCACACCTTGGATTTCGCCATTCTACTATATTTTTAGCTTGTTTTCTTCAATTTTCATCAAATTATGAGTTTTACCTATTTAACATAACATAACACAAATTAAGCCATATTTTGTCAAAAAAAATTAAAATACTATAATTTAAGGGCACGAATAAGTATAGAAAATACACTTATCACGGTTATATCAGAGTATGCGTTGGATCAATATTAGTACAACTGTTTATGTCAGATTCTTTCTTGCATCCGTATCAGTATAGCTGTTTATATATAGTTCAGAGTCTACCTCAACTTATCACAGTTGCATACACTCAGAGCATCGCCTCTGCATCAGCTTATCACAGCTGCTTACATTCAGAGTATCGCATCTACATTAGTTTATCACAGATGCTTACATTCAAATTATCGTCTCTGCTACTTATGCCCAGAGCATCACCTCTGCAACTTATGTTCAGAGCATCGTGTCGCAGGCTTAGTTTCGTCACTCTCGAACTACTCTAGCATTGTATGGTCTTAACGTTCACAATTCTCGTCTCTCACGAGATAATGTTAAGTTAGCCTTCCAACACACACAAATAATTTAATCGATTAGGCTAAATTACTACAACTTTGAGTAGAGGATTTGAAGTAAGAAAAATATGAAAAACAAGTAAGATTGAGGAAAACTCTCTTTGTATATAAATGACTTCATTCCAATGAATCCTCCTATTATCGTTATATATATATATATATATTCCTATTATCGTTATGTGATCTTTTTCTTGACCAATAGTTTTTGCCTCTTAATGAGGTGTTTCAAGGCGTAGGTGATGCCTATATGAAGAAGATGTTGGGATTTTGTTGAAACATATTTTGACGTCAACAATCAATACCTTTCATGTAAAGTTGTACTTACATTAGCAATACAAATGTATAATATTTCTAATCCCCTTTTGTCAACAATTTATAACATGTTTAATTTAATATAGACAGAAATGAGTATAAAATAAATGGATAGCATTGTGGGTCTATTAAAATATTTAGTTGAAAATGAAATTTGATCTTTTATAAATAATTTTAAATTTTGCAAAACGAATGCTAAAATTACATTTTGCGAGATTTGACACAGTCTATAAGAAAAATTGTAAGCAAATAAGAACAAGCACTACAAGTCAGAATCGCAGGAGCGAAATTTGAACACAGACTCCGATGTTGTCAAAGTGAAACCACGTTTTCTAGGACTTGCGAATCCTTGGCTTCTTTCTAATGCGATAATATTCTTTATTAATGACTTTGTCGGCGGCCGGCTTTTTTAGCCCACCTATTTTTCCATCAAAATGAATTCTTAAAAAATAATTTAACCTCAATTTAACTCTTCATTTTTCAATAAAATAAAATATTACCTTATTTTTTAGCCATTCATTCTCCATCATAACACCGTCCAAAAATGCATTTTGTTGAAAAAATTGGATTCAAACAAGTTCTAAATCATTCAAATAGTTGGAACATTGAAGATAACATAATATTGTTTATTACGCTAAAGGAACTTCTCAATTGTTGAAACAATATTTATGCCCGAAAGCAACTAGAGAGACAAGATTTATCATCTATAATAGCAAACTCATCTCCAGTACCTTCAATTGTAACTTCATATCTATGGCAACCCAACTTGAACACTGTGAAATCGCGCCTCCTCGTGGCAAGGTAACAGAAGTAACACTACCTTTGACATTTTTCGACATACCATGGTTGTATTTCCATCCAATTCAGCGTCTTTTGTTCTACGAATTCCCTTGTTCCAAGGCCTATTTCATGGATACCATCATTCCAAGTCTCAAAGAATCACTATCCCTCACTCTCAAACATTATATTCCACTAGCAGGAAACATACTGTGTCCATTAAGCGGTGAAAAACCCGTGCTGCGCTTTGTTGTCCAGGACTCAGTTCCTCTTATTATAGCTGAGTCCAATGAGGATTTTAATAATCTTACTGCAAATTATGCACGAGATGCTGATCAATTTTATCCTTTTGTCCCTGAATTGCCACCACCCAAAGAGGAAGCCCAGTTTAAAATTATTCGAGCCTTCTGTCTACAGGTAACTTTATTTCCAGACCGTGGCCTGTGTCTTGGTTTTACCAACCATCATTCTATAGGGGATGCAAGTTCAATCGTGGGTTTTATAAAGGCATGGGCTTCGATCAGCAAACTCGCTGGAGATTCACAGTTGATTGAAGCCAAATCGTTGCCATGTTTTGATAGATCTGTCGTTAAAGATCCCCGAGGAATAGCAGACATGTATTGGAACCAAATGAAGAATTTTAAGTTGCTATCTTCATCTTTGCATTTGCCCACCGATAAAGTTCGGGCCACATATATTCTTCACCAAACAGATATCCAGAAACTCAAGGATTCACTTTTGGCCCGAAAACCAGGTTTAGTTCATCCTTCATCTTTTGTAGTTACAATTGCCTATGTCTGGATTTGTTTGGTGAAATCTGGGCATGTCAGGGGGGAGAAGGTCGATCCAGATGAGTCAGAGTACTTCAGTTTTGCAGTGGATTGCCGGGCACGCATGAATCCGCCTGTACCAGCTAATTATTTCGGCAATTGTGTAGGAGCTGCAATGGTTATAAGGAAGCACCAGGAGTTGATTGAAAAAGATGGTTTTTTCAATGCAGCTGAGTCTATTGCAGAAATCATTCGAATAAAGGTGAACAACAAGGGTGAAATGATGAAAGGTGCTGAGAATTGGCTAAGAGAATTTGGAGATTTGGTAGGAAAACGATTACTTTCAGTAGCTGGATCGCCAAAGTTCGACCTATATGATGCGGACTATGGATGGGGAAGGCCAAAAAAGCACGAGGCAGTGTCTATTGATGTAGATGATTCCATTTCCCTGTGCAAATCCGGGGACTCCGACGGAGGTTTGGAGATAGGTTTATCTTTGCCCAAGACAAAAATGGATGCTTTTGCAGCTCTTTTCGCCAGCGGCTTAGGGGTTTTATCAAATGAAGTTCTCCACTCCGATTAATACAACTGCCTTTTTTGTGTTCAATATTCAGCAAAACTTGCTTTTGCCATTGTGATGTTCAATACAAGTCTCTTTTTTTCTAATATGCATAATTGAATTGAGAATAAAGATTTAAAAACACTCCCTCATAGTGTTGTTTCACTTAAACGTTTTTCTATTCCAAGTTGATAACTGAACTTGTGCATTTTTATTTTGATCCAAGCCACTTCGTCATGCTCAACTAAGGAAATTGAAGCAAAAACTGTTCAGTGACTAAAATGGATGTCTTAAAATAAACTTTCATTTTACTAATTTATTAATGTATTGAAACTTGCAAAATGTGATTCTATTCTCTCTCTCTTTTTATGCATCTTGCCAATTATAGAATAAGATAGAGCTTATATATTCATCTATTAGGGCAGGGCCAGGGCCANTGGATGTCTTAAAATAAACTTTCATTTTACTAATTTATTAATGTATTGAAACTTGCAAAATGTGATTCTATTCTCTCTCTCTTTTTATGCATCTTGCCAATTATAGAATAAGATAGAGCTTATATATTCATCTATTAGGGCAGGGCCAGGGCCATGCTCTCTGAATTTTATTTGAAAATTCACATATTGGTATTGTAATTTGCATGAATAGACCGAGCTATTTGAATGTTGTAATGTTAGATGCGGGATATATGAAAAGTAAGCACAGTTTAATATGAAGTGGTAGATCTTTTGTGCCGACACCATCCGCATTTCGGCTAAATGCAACCGTTGATTTCTCTTCATTGACTTTTTGACCCAATATAATATGACAAAATATCACGGAAAGCCTGACAATGCTACGAATTTGCTCCAGAGATGGCCGACCCTAGCCAGGCCATGCTCGTGATGAATGTATCCCCATAATTTTTTTCTCATCTTTTACATCATTTTTTTTATACTTTACCATTCGACAACATATTATTGATCAATTTAAATTTTTGATAGTTTTCCACACAATCAACACTACTTGTACAATGTACATTAATATTTACGTTTTTGTTTATATTTTTCCACTTTACACTTCCTCGACGTAACATCCTTTCGCATTACTGTCCAAATTATACCACATAGGGAAAAATGTCATCTAATGTAAATTTGGCTTAATTCTTATGATTAATCCTGAAAAGGCCTTGGAACATATGGCCTATTTGGTCAAGATTTTAATCTAATTTTAATTTAAGTCAGAGTCAAACAATCAATATCAACCACATTTTTCATGGGTTCAACATCTTTTTAACCACATATTTCAAAAGCTTATATCACAATCCATTTAAAATTTGATTTTATTCTACACCAAACACTCTCATAGTAAAAAACAAGTACGGTAACAATGGACATCCTTGTTGTAGTCGGTTCTGTTGTCCCAAGTGATGGAAGCCGGAAAATATCATGGGGAAGTGGGGTACATTGTAAACCAATGGGCATGGGTAGGCTGGGTTTTCAGGACCTGGGCATTTCAAGTAAAGCTCCTTCTTCTTTTTTTCCCGCCAATCACAGATGAGTGTCGACTTCATTACTGACTTGAGAGAATGGGATGTTGATTAATATTGAGAGGATTTTGTACCGGCTGACCAAGAGCAGATTTTGGAACGAAAGCCGATACAAGCAAAGGATTTTGTACGGCATTTATTCCATGTGAGGGGGAATGGGGCAAATTAAACCAAAAAATTCAAAATTCAAATAAATCAAGAATTACAGGAAGAACAGAAGGGGAAAAAGATAAGACAGAACATATTCAAGAAATTATGATTGGAAACAAAATTTATTCTTGAAATGCTACCTCAGTTCACAGACATCTGAGTCTAACCTGAGTAAATCAATTATCAAGAGAATCAGAGGACGAAAAACAAATGCTGCCATTAAAACATGCGCATAGTGGTGGGTTTGGTTTTGTTCGGTTCCAAAGAAAACCAAACCGAATCAAAAACCAATGGTTATCTTGTAGTGAAACCATTAATCCATCAATAATTATGGGACCAAACCCCAAACCCAACCCAATTCAATAATTTTGGTATGGTTTTGTTCCATAAACAAAATTTTCAAGTTTTATTTATTTATTTATTTTAAATGGTGATATTAAAAAGTAAAGAAAAGTTGGATCCATTAAAGTAGCCAAAGTGAGACTTGCTTATCCTTTAGGTTTCTTATAGGGTAGTTTAATAATTTCAAATCCTAATTTTTCTAATAGAGTATCTATTTTATAATTGATAATATCTAATTTTTCTTCTAAAGTTGCAATTTTATTAATGTTTCTTTTTT
>CAIGRK010361194.1:0-13948 GCA_903798315.1 Fraxinus greggii | reverse complement strand
TTGTGAATTTTCAAATTTAGTGATATTTATGAAAATCTCCCTTAATATTTTAACAGAAACTATTTTTATATTATTAAAACATTTGCGAGTGTCTGTAAGACTTCTGTAAGGCGGCTTCTGTACACGTAGCACGGTCGTTAAAGCATACGATAGTATTAAAATTATGTCCCTATTTCACATTCTTAAGATTTTAAAAACATAGTTTTGAATAGTAATTTTTTTGAAGAATGTGTGGTTAAAATGTAAAAAAAATTGGATTGACGTATAAAATATTTTATTGTGTGGTTAAAAATAAGTATGAAAAATAAATTAAACTAAAATAAAAGATGTCAATCAGGTTGAAAAAATGTTGAGATTCTTCTCATTATATTCCACGAGAAGATCCAATACTGAAGGGAGGATCCACATATTGTTCTTAACGAGTCTTTTCAGATAATGGTCTGGCGTGACAATGTGTAACACCTCTGGAAGTTAAGTTGACATAGTCTTCAGTATTAGGTGGAATTGTAACAGCTGAATTTGGAAAATTCTTCAGTAGCCCCCACGCCAACTCCAATGACTCACCCCTTGACTTAGTCTCGTGTTACACGGTCAACCTCCTAGAAAATCTTTTCTGGAAAAAATGCAATTATTGGTTTGTAAAAGTATTGAAATATCTGTCTTTTATTATTATTCAATATTTTTCAATTTACTTGCTGTATCAACATTATGTCCAAACAAAAATTCTACTAGCCTTTGGCTTTGTTTCATATGCACTATTTTTCATGGGACTCGAAAATTATTTTTCAAGTTCTAACTTTTTGTTTGTTTGATGGGTAAAATTTTCTTGGCAAATAATTTCCCCCGTACGTGACCCGCCTTTTCTTGGTTTTCATAGAACTGGTTTTCCTTCCACTTTAGTGAGAAAATGGTTTTCCACCTTTTATTATTATTATTATTATTAGTATTATTATTATTATTATTTAGCAATGAAAACAAATTTTATTCTTTTAATGGACAATTTTTATTTGCTTGTTTGATGGGTAAAATTTTCTTGGCAAATAGTTTCCCCCCGTACGTGACCCTCTTTTCTTGGTTTTCATAGAATTGGTTTTCCTTCCACTTTAGTGAGAAAATAGTTTTCCACCTTTTATTATTATTATTATTATTTAGTAATGGAAACAAATTTTATTCTTTTATTGGATAATTTTTATGTAAAACAAAGACAAACGAACAAACATTTGATCCAAAATTTCAATATTTTTCTCGTGAAAAGTTATACTAATCAAACACAATTAATTGACAATTCTCAGGTAAACAATTATAGGCAATTCAATTCCCTATAATTTATTTTCTTTCCATCAAAATTTCACTCTTACAATTAAACAGATCCTCAATATTTTACGAATTTTTGTCCAATAGTGAATTGCAAGATTGTAAGAGCATTTTTAATAGACACTCTATTTTATAAAGATCATCTTATGTATAGGAGAGAATATCCTTACATTTAAAATGTAAATTTTTTTTCATATACTAACAATACTCTATATTTTAATGATTCTTTTTTTTAAGAAATATTTCTTAAATTATTATTATTATTTTTTATTTAACATTTTTTTATATTGCCAATCAATTCAAATAAAATTTGAAATTTTAAGAAATAGATTATTGAAATATGTAACTTATTAATTGCAATCATTATAAACTAAAAATAGAGAGTAATTTAAAAAAGTTAGAATAGGTGATCTCTTGAGTTTTATTTTTAAGCGTTGGCTTTTTTAAAATAGAGAGTGAAGACCTCGGATTTTGCACATGCAGCGAGGCCAATAGATTTCGACTACACTCACATCTACGTAAGCCTCTTTTCTACACGCTTGAATAAACCGTTATTCACCTGTGGCCTTCTCCTGTGGAGGAAGAGACGATTGCGAGCACTCCAATGGTCAAGTCAGTTGACCTTTAATAGATGCGATCCACTAAACGTGTATGTGTGAAATATGAGAGAGAGAGAGAGAGAGAGAGAGAGTACGTTTTTTTTTGTGTGTAAAATTGCATCATCTTCAAAATGATGCCAGTGTAAACTTTTTTATTGAAAGAAGTGGATCAATGACCGTTGGATCAAAAGACAAGTGGTCTCATCTGATAATCGGGGTGTCTCCTCCTAGACATCAATCTGTCAATCGTATAAAGATTTTATCTTGAAAAAATCCTTGTGCAACAGATCTCTTGGAAGAAGTGAGATAAAAGATGCCTTCCGTTTAAGAAGAAGGGGCCCGTTGCCCCTAACTCTCTTCCTGAAACAAACGTGGTATCTCTCCTAGGCAGCGGAGCTTAGCCTCTACAATGCACCTCGACGAGCTAGGAGGATGACGTGGAGCGTGAGCCTATTGATTTGCTTAGTTGGCTTCCATATTGGTGATGAGCTGGAGTCTTGTTAAAAGAGGCGTAAATGAGAGTATCTTGTGTTTAGGGTCTTTTAGAAATATGTGCCTTTGATGGATATTATTGAAAAAAGAATGTATTTTAAATAGTGATATGATGAGAAATATGTGGTTAAAAAGTAAAGACAATTTATTGATATGATGAAAAATATTATTTTATTGAAAAATATGTGGTCGAAAATGAATTACGAAATAATATATTTTAAAAGAATGTGTGTCAAACGGGGGCCTAATGATAGTATGGTACCATAACTAACATAATAAGTGGTTAATTAGAAGTTAAGTTAAAACTAAAATTAGAGAAGTATAAAATGATGTCAAATAAGTTCAAATTTCATGAAAGATTTTTAGAAAGTAAAACATATTTCTTCAATAATTATGAAGATTATAATTTTGAAATATTTTTTTTATTCTCTCATAATTGAGTTATTATTCGTCGCCAACAACTTAATTTTATTTTGAATAATGATTCATGACTTTGATGGCCCTAGTTTTTCTTTTATATATATGTATATAGGCATATATAGTTAAAAATTATTTATAATCCATTTAAATTTTAAATCCATATAAATAAGTGGATAGTACATGTGATTCCACGAGACATGTAAATAAAAAATAATTTGACCAAAAGTGTATAAAATTTTAACACTTGCCAAACTCGGGCTTTTAGTCTCCTTTTCTTTTCTTTTATTTATTTTTACCACGTCCAATATTACTTCATCAGTGTCGCAAATATGGTACAATTTTCTTAAGTTGAAAGTGTCTAAATCATTTCATTATTACGTGTAATTTGTAATAGTCAGCGGGAATAGGATGAGATGAAGTCATAATTATTGTCACGTTAATTAATCGGTTGTGTTACATGTAAATCACCATTTACATATTTGTTTACAGATAGATATTTGACGAAATTTAATTGGGCCAAAATTTCATCAACCGATAGATGGTTTACCAACAGATATGTGATGATATTTAATTGAATCAAAATTTCATCAATCAAATAACTTTCCTATTTATATTTTGACGCATCGTCGTTACGTAAAATATTATGTAAATAATTACGGGCAAGAAACATTTTTCTAAATACTTTTGTTTGGTTACTTTGGGTCAAAGATAATTATTTTTATGATGATTTCGTGAAATTGAAGTCTTTTTTCTTGTTACTCCATCGTAATCCCGAACCACTCTCTTGGAAGTTGTAATTATTATTATTATTTTGTTTTTACCACCCTTAATTAAGACATTAATGGCCATTATTTTTGAGAAAGTGAAATTTTAAATAGTAATTTTTTTGAAAAATGTGTGATTAAAAATTGAAAATTTTTATAATTTACATGCTAAATAATGTGTAATTAAAAATAAGAATAAGAATTAAAATTTTTTGAAATATTGGTCGTTAGCATTGGCTAAATATAATGACAAATATTCATCTCTAATTTTCAACCTTTCACAAAAAAATCCTTAAAAAGCAAAGTAGGTCCAAGGGACCATGAAATGACATAAGAGGAAGCAAAAGCAACCTCGTAAATTAGCCAAATATTAGGAAATAAGGACAACAATATTTCGCCAATCATTATTATTATTATTTTTTGCTTGTTACGAAATTCGAAGATTGAAAGAATCCAATTTGTCTAATACGTCGAAGTGGTTCAAAGTCGTTAGTCTATATATCCAAATGAGTCGAATCAAGAATTCTCGTGCCAATCTTAGAAAATCTTTATGTCATTAATCCAAGGTTCCAAATCGAAAACTATGCATAAATGGAAAATCAAGCAATAATTGTGCTAATAGAACGTGTCACCCCTTAACTTGATGTATACCAAATTAGAGTGCTAATTAATCAACTTGATTTGAAGTAGTACCAAATATTATGATTCTTCCTAAAATTATTATGCGCTCTTCTCAAAATCTCTAATTCCATTATATTGTTCCATCCCAAATAAAAAATTAAAGAATTCATTGAGAAATGTAAACACCAAACTCACCCGACTCGAGTTGGGATCTGTTGTCCATGAAATGAGCGATTGACGTATCATTTTAAATTAACGTACCCAACTTTTCTCCACTCATGCTTAAAATTACACGACGCTTTAATGTAAAATAATGTGTCAATCATCTATTGATGAACAATAAATTTTCGATAGCAGATCTCAAACTCACCGACCCAACCCAAACCAAAAGACACGCTCTTTGTATGTCAATGGAGCGGACTTAATGGACAGGCTTAACTACCCTACCTTAAATTTTATTCCAGCAAAAACACACAAATGTCCCCCTAGAGTGTACGTGCACTCTAATGCCTTCGACCGTTTGATTAAATTCTTGATGAATCGTACGAACCAAAACTAAAGAAAGGCACATTCTAAGATTGGGTCCCATTTGCAGACATGTTGATTTTATAAATGCTTCAAGATTAGTTATGTTCAGACCAGAAAGAAATTTCAGCAAAGTGAGGAGATAGTCAATTTTTTGAAATACAGAGCTCCAAATTTTCCTATTCCTCTTCTAATGATTGAAAACCCAAGTTTGAAATTATCCAATTTTCAGAAGCTGCTTAACAGATTTTTTTTTCTTGCACAGTTATACGCGTCTGGTCAATTTCCCCTGTTTTTCCTGTGATCTATGATGGAATTGAATCGAAATTTCTCAAATTTTGGCCAGTTTTCTTCGAGAATATAAGTTTTCAAGGTCTGTGTTTATATCTATATGACTATATATTTATTCTTTTAATCCTCTTTTAATTCTTTATGTACCCCCGGCTGGTTTCAAATTCTGTTATGATGCTCCTAATCTTCTGAATGGCGAAATTTTCAGCAATATTTCCGATTTCTAGGTATTTTCAGTATTCCCTAAGTCTTCTGATTTCTTTTCAAACTTAGAAATATAATGTCTGAGTTTACTTTCAAAATCAGCCACTCCAAAATTCTCACTTTCACATTTATCATCAGTTGTCTTCTCGAAATCCTTTGAATTTCCTATATATTTTGAGGGTTTTAGGAGAAAGATCTCAACTTTACATAACAATTCTTCTGTTATTTCACCTTCAAATTCTCATTTTACTTGTTCCAATTTATTAATGGGAATTCAAAAGGATATGGTGAGGTTCAATGTTGGTGGGAGAATCTTCGAGACCACGGCCACAACCCTCGCCAACGCGGGACGGAATTCCTTGTTTGGAGCTATGTTTGATGACAATTGGGACCTTCAATCGAGTGCCACCGCAACCACTGAGCACTTCATTGATCGCAACCCGGATTGCTTTGCAGTCCTCCTTGACCTCCTCAGGTTAGGGGAGCTTCATGTACCCCCAAACATTCCTGAAAAATTGCTATATAGAGAGGCCCTGTTTTATGGCCTCTCAGACCATGTTAGATCGGCCAAGTGGGGCCCATTTGATGGAAATAAGCTACATTTGGCTCGGTCCATAACCGGCCAGGCTCCTGGTGATGGCACCGCCATTCGGGCTGGCCCAGATGGTGGCTGTTGTGTTGCTCATGGAAGCATGGTACATGTATACGATTGGATGCTAGAAGAGCATTCTCCTATCACTCTTGATTACCAGAGGGTGAATGATGCAATTTGGGTTGATTCGAAAAGCGTTGTGATAAGTGCTTGCGAACGATTAGGCCGAGGGGAGGGAGGCATGGGGTTGTTCAGTGCATCAACAGGAGAATTAAGGTACAAATTTCATGTAACACACGGAAATCAGGTCAAAAGTTACACAGCTGGTGCATTGAGTCTTTGTTCAGATTATAAGTTGTTTTCTAGTTGTAAAGGTAGGAGCAATGAGTATGGCATTGGTGCTTGGGATCAAGTAACTGGAAAGCAGATAGATTTTTTCTACGAGCCACCGGGATGGTCACTTGGTGATGCTGACAGACTACAATGGCTACATGGTACCAATTGTTTGCTAGTTGCAACTTTATTTCCAAGGAAGGATAATTGTTACGTCAGTTTGTTGGATTTCAGGGATAAAAGCATGGTTTGGTCATGGTCTGATATTGGGGCTCCGATAACGGATGAGCGAAGGGTTAGGGATGCAATAGCTATGGAGGACACCAATTCTATATGTGTAGTTAATGAATACGAAGATTTGGGGTTTATGGATTTCAGGTTTGCTGCTGGGAGTGTAAGGTGGAGCTCAAGAAGTCGGCTAATGAAGGGGAAAATGCCCGATGAACCATGTTATCCTAAACTGGCATTGCACGAAGGGCAGCTATTTTCGTCAATGAATGATAGTATTTCAGTGTTTGGTGGTCCCGATTGGGTATTGACATCAAGGCTACGAAACAGTTATGGTGGTTCTATTTGTGATTTTTCAATTGGAGGCGATAGGCTCTTCTCCCTACACAGCGAGGAAAATGTGTTCGATATATGGGAGGCTCGACCTCCACCGATTATAATGTGACGTAATATTCACCTTGTCTGAATAGTTACCATTTCTTTCTTTAAACATTAGGTGATGAAACTACAGTTCATGATTTGTAGGTTATAGAAGAAAATGTGTGTTATCTAGAATTTATCTTTAGATTCATAATGACAGAGAAAGTGAATGATTGCTTATCAAACACATCTTGAAATATCCTTTGCTCATATTTTGTATGTACACAATCTGATATCATTCTATTGATTCTTCTCGAGACAACTGAATAGAGTCATTGACAAGCCTTTTTTTTTTCTTTCAACAAATCCTCATAAACAATCTTCTTTTGACCTTCACTTTACAAAGATGATTCTTATCCATGTACTAGTTGTACATGACTTTACCCCTTTGTATGAGATTCCAGATTCCACAGAGAGAATGCCAGCCTTAAAGATGTTCTAAGCATGTGAGCAGTTAGAAAAAATTTGAAGCACTTCATTGAGGCATGGAGGCAAAGTAGGTGAATTTTGCTTTTGTTTCCATCTAGTTCAATACCAGTCAGCTCGAGCTGTGTTTGGCTCAGGCTTGGTGGACATGAGTGACCTAAAGTGCATGTTTGCATACAATATTGGATCGTACTAAACACGACCATAAACAAGTTCATCTAGAGATCATCTTTTCCAGTGGAACTGTTTATGATGCACTCACAACAATAATAGTAGGACTCTTCTTTTTAGTTGCAGCCTGTTCTGGAAATCTGCAGCCGGCACCCTTTTGTTAAAGGTTCCTCTAGCTTTGTTCATTTTAATAATGTTAACTAGTTGTCTTTATCTTTATTTCCTTACAAGGTTCAATTTTTTATGGCCTGCATTCCATTAAATTATGTTCAAACTTCTAAAGTGGGAGCAAATCCTTATTTAACTAGCCCTACAGAGAATATACTATTCATACAATTTTGACTCTGGCCAGCAATTTGCACAACAAATGAGAATTAATAGCAGAAACCAAGGATTATTTAACAAACCAGTGATACAATAATGTCATAATGTTGACAAATACATATGCTATCATTAAATAACAGACACATGTGTAAGATTCTGAACAGTGGAGAGAAAGTCATCAACCATAACAAAACTACGAATTCAAATTATATTAATTTTTTTTTTTTTTTTAAGAGTACGCAGGAGAAGACTCGCGAAACGCAAAGTCATGGACAACATGTATTAAACTTCAAAGAACTTTCCTTTATGATAAGTGTAATTCTAAAAAAATGTTCAAACATATAATATAAAGTTAAATTTGACCAAGAAAGGAGAAAGTCTATATACCAAAATGGTTGTGGACCACTTAAAGGCACATCAATACAATCAAGTATAATCTGGCATGACTTTATTAAGGAATGTGATTGGTTGTGAATCTTTGGGGATTCATAAACATGGCAAATTGTCAATATTGTCTTCATCAAACGCAAGTTCCACGTAGCCTCGTTCATTTACTGTAGCAGCATTGTGAGCAAATAGATTGAAAAAAGGATCGGTATATACAAATTGAAAGGTCTGAACAATAACTTAAAATAACAAAACATGAGCATCTGATAGTTGTAGAATTGTTATAATAAATAGAGCATAAATCGATCCAACCTTTCCCGAGTTTTCTTGGAGTGATTATGAGCTGCCAGCAAATTATAGCTTGGTATTCGGTGTGAAATGTGATGGGGTACGTGAACACTGATGTCGTCACAAAATACCTCTATCCTGTCAAGAGAAAAAGAGAATTCATTATTTACAACCAAAAATTGATTGGTATCATTACTTTGATAAGCCTACAGTACTTGATAAATTTTTGAATAATGCTATTTAGTCCCACTGGGGTTATAACTACAATCTATGTGACGTTAATGTGGTGTTAGGTTATAAGCTAAATGCCATAGACTGGAGTTATAACCCCTAGTAGGGCTAAATAGCATTACTCTAAATTTTTGCACCATGTTTCAGTGAACAAATCAAAAGGATCTCCTCATGGACTAGCACCTCATTCTACCTTTTCTTAAAATCTCGAAAATCCCCAATATATTACAACATCACTATTTTCATGTGCATATAAAGATATGTGGCAGATTGAGCAGCAGGAGGTTAAAAAAAAAAAAAATGGGAAGTTGCATGTAAATAGAAAAGAACAGATATTCAAAGATTAAAATTAAAACGTAGGAGTGTGGTCCTCATCCTGGAAACACTTGAAAAGATACGTAAAAGAACCATAAGATAGGCGTACAAAGCTATTTATAATTGTTGGTTGTTACTATATATGGATTATTATTACTAATGTCACAAATCAGTAAACGTGAAATATTACCAACGCAGATAATCACAATGAACTGTGCCATTGAGCTGGCCATGGGCAGCATTCCACTCATCAGAAGATATAAAGGGTATGTGAGGAGCCGTATAGTGGACAATTATAAAAGTACTCATATGTAAATTCCAAACAGCAAAAAAATGTCTTGTTTGCATGTCAAGTCTGTAAATTCCAAACAGCAAAAAAATGTCTTGTTTGCATGTCAAGTCATCATATTTATGCCAATAATGGGATAAAATCAAATGGGGATAGTATAAAAAATGCTCACAAAATATAAATTAGATCCGAAGGCTCAGAAAAAACCAAAAAGGGAAAAGGATTCAGATAAAAAAATGTCTGAATGAAGTCTTTTTCCCAATCAAACCACGATGTGAAAGGAGCTGCTAATATTTGGACTCTAATATCCAGAACTGATTCGGTAGGTTAAGCCAGAACTCGCTATATTGATCTTATTCCTTTTACTAATCAGAAATTGAACTGGGCCTGTCCACTATCAAGTGCGTCTCACTAAAAGCTTCCATGAGGTATGAAAGTTATTGACAAATTAAAGAGCCAATTCCAAGGACCAAAATCTTGTTGATGATCAAGGTGGGATTCAACAATTTCCAGAGCTAGTATTCAGGTTACCTACTGCAATTGTCATCCCGTACCCAAGAAGATTTCTGCCCCTCCCACAAGACTGTCTTATTGGGTCGGTCTGTGCTTGGTCAGGACTATTGTTGTTCAATTGCCTAATATCTTTAACATTTTATCGTATATACTAACGTTGAGCACATGTTTTGAGGATAACAGGGAAGGAAAGGGAAAATCATTACCAAAAGTCATAACCTAATCACGCATCAACCAGAACTTGATCCATCCCATGATCCCAATCTTGGGATTATCAATGGTCATCCAATTGCCATGAAAGCAAACACACAAGCCAAGCTCATCTTTACTTTGCTAACTTCCTTCGGTCCCAACTTCTTCAAATCAAAGTGCTACAGCAACCTAATAGGATATTTCTTGATGTCAGAACATTTGCAAGTCAACCTGTTATACTAAATTCCAGGGATTTGGAAAATCTAAATCAACATAAATATAATCTATTTACTACCAGTGTGCTATCAAGATCCATGGTCGAAATGGGCCATATCCATATATAATCGCCTTCCGCAAAATTGAAGACTCGAATTCTTCTAGCCAAACAGGGTGTCACGCTGTATCCTCTGACAAACTACAAATCAGGTGAATAGAAGGTTAAATCTTGGAAAATAACACACTGAACATGCATGATATCACTATGCTGTAAATTATGAATGTCAAAGTACCCATGATAAATGATAAAAGGGAGACAAACATATCATCCCTTCTACAATGACCAAGACAGATACAAGAATAGCAAAACCAAACATATTTGTGTCATTCAAGAGTTTCTATAAATAATAAAATTAAAATTAAAAAAAAAATTCAATGAGTTTGAACCAAAAAAACGAATTCCAAATATAGTAATGTCATAAAAGAGATCTCATAAATAAAAAAGAAAACAATCAATGAGGTTGAACAAAAAAACGAATCCCAAATGTAGTACTCCAATCTCTGATATTGGACAAAAAAAAAAAATCATGGGCCAAGAATGGTCACAGTTGCCTTGAGATTTTAAGAAAGGACCTAGGCTTGCTCCAATGCTTGATCAAATCACCACATCATCTAAAAAGATAAAAGTGATAGAAAGGAATATAATAAAAAACTTCATATAAATAGCAAATGTCTAATTTGGAGCCAGCTCCATTTTTAAAGGCGACTGCCTACAATCAAAATTCATAAGAGTTTGATGTACAGTATATTATCATAGTTAATGTAATTTCAGTGGCTTGTCCAGCAAAAAGAAGCATATAAGAGGCTTCTTGTAAAAAAATGGTATAAAGCAAGATGTAAATAGAAAATAGTTGGAATGAAAAAAAATTACACTCTCATCAACACCTGCAAGATGAAGCTGTGTACAGAAATTTATTAAGTCAAGGAAAAAAAATATGCTCAGGAACATCATGCATACATATTTGTTTTTGCATGGTGCCGATATTCTTAAAGCGCCAGGGCTCATATGGGTGTCATATCGATGGAAGTAAGGCCAGAGCTCCAACAATGTCTTTCACCAATTTGTTCCATGAGAATGATTTGTGGGCACAATCACGTCCTGTGATAAAGAACTTTACAATAGGGGAAAATGGAAAACATAAACAGAAACGTTAACGTGACATACATCTTACAGAAATAACTTAAATGAAGTTAAATTTTCATTTGATACATCTTACGGAAATAACTATATAAATTTTTTCGTTCTGTGTGCATTAGAAATTAATGAAAATGATAAGAAAAAGACTGTGCTATGACTAGCTTTCGTGTTAATATGTGGAGCAGCGGAGGAGAATTTCTAACATAAATGATAAATAAAACCACTACTGCATCAGCAATTCCAACAAAAGGGTTCTGATGAAAATCTCCATATACTAATACTTGGTAGGAAATCCATAAGATTCAGACTTACTGTTATGATAAATCTTATATAGATTGTCAAGTGTCAGCAGTCCTGGCCAGAACATTAAACAAGACAAGGTTTTGGGAGTATTGAAATAATAGGTGAAATTACCTTTCTTGGAAGTGTATCAACTATATATTTCAAAGTGACATTATCCGGAAGATGTTCTCTAATTTTCCTAAAACACCATAGTTTTCGCTCATTTTTTTTCTGTCCCCTGCATTATCTGCAGGAGATGATGGCACAGATACGGACACAGCTTTCACTAATTTACTCTTTCTCGAGGATACAAGACAATTTTTTTGTTCACTTCTTTTATGGGATTGACTTTCCAACTTCAAAAGATATGTGCATGCTCATCAAAACTTACCATTCAAGATATTTCCAGAGAATAGAAAGGCCAAATGTATCGTTATCCCACTTCAACAATGTGGTGGTAACTATAAATATGGAACCATTTGAAAAAAATGGAAAATTACCGTGAAAACCTTTATCACAATCTGCAAACTAAATTAACAGCTAACTAATTTCTAAAAGGTTGGAAGAAATAACATACGTAGCAGAAAGTTTGCACCAACAAATAGTTAATGGCATACTCAACACTGTTAAATACAGGAATTACATAAGGATATTACGAGAATCTTTAAAACAAGTGAATTTATCCATTCAATAGGAAGTTCCACAGCCCTTAGAATTTTCCCTCAGACAGAAGAAGCTCGACAATTTTTTTAAAGTAAGATCGCACCAAATGAATTTTACATAACTTATAGTCTTAAAGTTAATTTTCTGAAACATTAAAGAGCAGTTCGATTACTCTATTCTTTCCTCCTTGTCTCCCCTTTCACTTATAAAAATAAAAAATAAAAAAATCGGGCAATCTGTTTAAGCAAACTCCTTATGATTTTCAAGGACTAATAGACTGCAGTTATACAGTGACATGCGAAATCTTGGTCCATTAAACCCACATACATTAATAACCCAAATTTCCCGATAGAAGTTCAACTCAGTATGTAAAAATGCATTAGAAAAAGAACTCATCAGCTAATTTCAATCCTCAAGTCAACATTTTGAACAGAAAAATAGAGAAAATGAAAAAAACTATATTTCATGTGGTATACCTGAATAAGTAAAATTCTGTTCCCCTCAGCCGACCTTCTCTGGCGTCCCTTATACAATTTCATTCTTAAGAAATACAATAGGCAAGCTAACAGTATGTATGTTGCAGAGAGATAGAGAGAGTTGTACCAAGGAAAAAAGGTGGAATGTCCAACTCTAGAAACCATGGAGTGGACTGAAGAATCCAATTCAAGAAACCCCATTTTGTGCTTCTAAGTTCCAAGGCTTAACCCACGCCCTCTGGAAAACTGGACAATGCTTTGCTCTGAGAATAAAGAACTAACACATTTGTATAATTGTTTATAAAATAGTTTTAAAATGGATAAACACTGTGTTAAAAAGTAATTTGTATCATGTATGCAAAAATAATAGTGCCAGATGCCTTTTAAGTAATATTTAATGTCATGACATTTCATCATTTGACCATTTTAAAAACAATTAACTTTTTCATCAAATCATCCACTGTTACCTTCAAATATAACACTGCACATGCTAAATTTATTGGACAAAGTAGCAAAATCCATGTAAAAATACATTGTACACTGGCATAATTGAAGAATGGAAAGAGAATTGGAGCTAAGCTCTTGTTTGGTTGCATTATTTTTAAAATATATTTTTATCTTTCTTTTTTTTTTAATTACACATTTTTAATAAAATAATATTACACGCAAACGTAAAACTTTTCTTTATTTTTTAATTATATGTTTTTCATCAAAATATTATTTCAAAATGTATTTTCATTAAAAAAAAAATGTGGCTCAAACAAACTCTAGGATTAAGGAGGATGTAATAAGAGAATTTAAGATGTGTTTGATTGATTTTTTTAATATATAGTCACATGATTATTTTTTTCACCCAAGTTAATAATTTTGGATTGTTTGAATGAAATTTTTTCCATGAAAAATATTTTCCAAAATTTAGTCACGTGACCATACTTTTCTAAAAAAAGAAAAAATGTTTTCTTTAAGCAAGAATGATTTTTATTTTCCAAACAATTCACTATCTCTCCCTCCTCTATATATTAATAAAATATGGACAAGTGTAACATTTTCTAAATTGAAAATTAAACTAATCAATTCCATTTAATTAAAAAATTTTCATGCAAATAAGTTCTAGGTAATTCAATTGAGTAAAACTTAGAGTCCGTTTGAAGAGTGGAATTTGAGTGGAAAGAAA
>CAIGRK010361174.1:0-10856 GCA_903798315.1 Fraxinus greggii | reverse complement strand
AAAAAGCAGGGTCCGAGCATCACAGGTAGCACGTAGAGGTTGGCACATGATGATATTTTTTCAGTTCGCACTTATTTTAAATCCCTTTTGCGATTTGTGGAGAGTTCATTCATCTGAAAGATGGTATGGCAATGTAAATTGCCTCCACGGGTGGCATTTTTACCATGGACGGTTGTGAGGGACAAGTGTAAACGGTTGATAATCTTCGAAGAAAAGTTTTTTATGTAACCGAGTGTTGTTATATGTGTAAGAGGGATGGGGAGACGAACGACCACTTGTTCATTCATTGTAATGGTGTTTGTTGGTTATGAAACAGTATTCTGGCTTCTCAACATATGAATTGGGGTGTTGCCAAGGGGTATAGAGGATGTGTTGCAGGCATGGAGGAGAAAACTTCGTGATAAGAATAACAAGTTTGTATGGGATCTTATCCCGGGATGCATTATATGGCGTATGGAGAGAGAAATATCCGTTGTTTTGAAGACCAAACGCGGACGACTGAGCAGATTAGTGAACTGTTTTATCTGACTTTGTATACTTGATTTGATGCCGCGGATACTAATCTTATAGAAGGGCCACCTAATTTCATGTTGTTTCTTTCTTGCTTAAATTGAATGGGGAATGATATTGTGCATTCTCTTTTGATTAATAAAATTATAAAAAAAAAGAAGAGGTAAGAGAGATCGATACATCCACTCAACTAGAAATGGGAATGGTGAATGATACCTGGGCATGTGATAGAACTCTTATGTTTGATTGCAAGGAACTCTCTTCTGGGCTTGATTCTTGAGGGATGACATCCCAATAGTCAGAAGCCAAAACTTTTCCAGAGCTGTTATTTATGAACTTTTCATTGACCTCTGCAACAATTGCCGTCTTTGCAAATATGTCTTTGGAAGATACTCTAAATTTCATTAGTGGGTAACGGTCTCTCAGTCTTCCCTGTTTTCCAGATGGAATATAAGTTTGGTAACACGTGGTAAAAGCACATATTAACTGCCAAAGGAACTTACAGTACAGTACTTGCAATTCATATGCTGATGATGAATTGATGCAGAATCAGCTTTCTGTTGCATGCATAAACATAAGAAAAGTATTATCATTCTGCAAAGAATTGAAATAAAATAAAGGAATAAAGAGTTGTAGTTCAATAAAAGAATGTCGTGTAGTGCATCATCTAGCGACATAAAATATTATGAAAATAGTTTAAAACATTTATGAAGACACAGTGGCCAGAAATACAACAATCTAAGCTCCAACAGGAGAAAATTCAACAAATATATGATGTTTCTAAATGAATTACCTTCAACATAATGGTAGATTTCATACACTGTCAAATATTACCACCATATCAAGTGAGAATTCGTTACTATCCATCTTGTTCTCTTTATTCTAATGAAAAGTTTTGAGATTGTATAATCTTTTCAGTTACAGTAAGCATATATTATCTTAGACCACATAATTGCCAGCCCCCCAAGTTGATTGTGATTGGCAGAACTGAAAATTCACAGAGGATGAATCTCCACTTCTGTGCATGAACAATACTTGAAGAGAAAGTTCTCAACACATGACACTACCCAATTCAGACTATTGTGTGAAACAACAATATTTAGGAACCACCTTCCCTTGAACATATTCTTATTAACTAATCAGATTGCCCCAAACTAAATTTACAGAACCGCCCCCCCTCCCCACCCCACCCCAATCAAACATTCCAAATTTTGTTCATATGTGATTCGTGCTATGAAACCGAGCCAGCCTGATTCTCCCAAATGGATAATAACAGTTAATTGGTAGAAATGCTTTACCACACAGTCTTGACATCACCCATCTATTAAAACACTAAATGGTCCAAGGTAACCATGAGCAGATGCGCCCTTGACAATGAAGAACTAGCGCCATTAACCCGACTTGATCGCTTAAACATGAGACAGCTTATGCAGACTGTCATGCAAGAGGTTCACAGTTGAGGAATATCAAAAGGTTGGAATAAGTCAAATACGAAATGCATACATTATGTGAGACAATCAGATAATTTGACCCAGTTTCGGTCAAAAGTGTTGGATTAATGAAAAGTTCCAGTATTCCAAGCAGAAACGGGCCTCTAAACAGAACTCACTGGGTAAAACACTTAAGTCCAATTTGGGCCACACTTCGACATTTAGGCAGTAAAAAGGAAATTTTTTTCATTCTGGTAGAAATTATGTACTCATTTATTTAATTTACTTAACTTATTCATTTATTGAAAGATATTTTAAGTTCAATGTTTAATTTAAAGGAGTTCTGTTTAATAAGATTAAGCTCCTGGAGTTTGTTTTGGCCTAGAAAATTAGTCACGGTTTTTCTTGTTTAAATAGGGAATCAAGATTTCATTGTAATTTGGTTGGTTGTTGAATAAAAATTGAAGACTCTGGAATTTCTTTTAAATCACTTCAACTCAATGTCAGTATCAAGTTTGAATCAACATATTTGTTGATCAAAATCAATCCTTGATATTCGCTTAGAATCAACGAGATCTTAATTTCAATCAGATCTCAGTACACAGTTGAGTTGGATGAGTGTTAATTGGTTGATTCTCAGTATTCCATTGGAATCAACGAGCATCAATCCGTGTTCTTCTCCTGTTTCTTGCTTTTTACTGCATCATTATGTATATTATCACACAATAAGAGAGAAAGAAATGAAATTTTTCTTCTCACTTCAGCAACCTTAATTTCAGTACATGAGAGCATGGTACCTGACCTTGACCTTATAGCGCCTAAGAAATTTACAGCCCGGACAGATTTTATTAAGAATCTGTGCAACTTCGGACATGAAATATGGATTGAGAATTGTATATGGCAAGTTGATCAACCCAAAATGACCTGAAAAAATAAAGAAATAAAACGAGGCAAACTTCAAACCAAAGCATTTGGGAAAGGAGGAGAGAGAGATCACAAAGTGGCATGTCAATCCTTACGCTCAGACTGTACCTTCACACTCTCTATTACGTTTAGCACCACATGTAAGACATTCATTAGAATTCGGATTGGGCAATCCCAATGCAGGATCTGAGACTTCATTGACAGCTCCAACGACGGTGGCTGATATCTTGCTCTAGAAATGCAGCATAAATTAACATTGAGTTCATTAATGTGGCAAGCTCCATCTCACAATAATAATAATAATAATAATACAATTGATTCTCACTGATAATANGAAAGGAGGAGAGAGAGATCACAAAGTGGCATGTCAATCCTTACGCTCAGACTGTACCTTCACACTCTCTATTACGTTTAGCACCACATGTAAGACATTCATTAGAATTCGGATTGGGCAATCCCAATGCAGGATCTGAGACTTCATTGACAGCTCCAACGACGGTGGCTGATATCTTGCTCTAGAAATGCAGCATAAATTAACATTGAGTTCATTAATGTGGCAAGCTCCATCTCACAATAATAATAATAATAATAATACAATTGATTCTCACTGATAATACAAATATCACACATGCATAAAAGTAGTGCAGGATTTTAGAAAAGCAAGGAGCAGAATATACAGCAAAGAGATAAAATTACTGAGTGCACACGCTTGAAAAGGATTCTGAGAAGAACAGACCCACTATATTAGTTACAGCTTTCTCATGTAGCCTAGATTTCTAGGATCTCAAGATTGGAGGAAGTTAATTACTTTTACCTAGTTGACTATTTAACTACATTTTTCAATGAGACAAATTACATTGGCTTAAGAAATAATTCAATGTACAGAATCAGCCCTGGCAATTTCTTTCATGAACACAAGGAAATGTTCTGTTCATAAGATAAAATCCTGTTTTGTTGGGTATTTAATTATAAAAAAGGCCTAAAAAATAAACACAAATAAAGACACTGGAGTGCGCCCCATTCCCAACCAATTTTAGAAATATCTACGCACTTGTTGAGTGATTTCACACAAAGGCAGAATGAGTGAACAGCGTGCACGTGTGTCAACAAAGACAATTAATACTTACTGCATCTTCCTCAGATAAGATATTGAAAATTATTCCCTTCAGACGACCTGATGTAACCTGCTGATCCACATCCAAGTCATTGTCCATTGAAGCTTACTAATAATATCCTGGAAAGAAATATCCTCAATCCATAAATTGGAACAAAGAACTAATTCAAATGAATACATAAACCAGCAATTCATTGGATACAGTAAAAATGAGAATTTGACAAATGTTCAAAGGAGAATTCAAAATGTAATATTAAAGATGGGAAACCATTTTTTGCTCCGCTTAGCCTTATCACCCTCTAGGGGGGATTTTAGTGATAGGTTCTATAGGAATGGGACAATCCTATTTGGTCTAATACCTAGCGACAAACTCCCATGTTCCTTTCATTACGGTATTTCTAAACAAGTCCCATGGATAACAAGCTTAAAGGTCTTCTTATTGATGATATCAAATATTGTCACTAGACATATTATGCTTCGAATTTCTTTCGAGATGGGTCACGCATTATTGGCCATCAGTAATAACTCATCAAAGGGAAACACATTTGTACTACTATTTCCAACATTATGCCATATTGAACGAGTTGATAGTGGAAACTTACGATACATGGATGCAAAACTTGAAATTAAATATGAAGTACCCATGAAAAATGGTCTGGTGAATTTAACTTTTTAGGTTACAGAGAATCTCCATAGATAATACGTGCTAGCAAAGCTTGGGGCATTGCATTGTAGACTAAAGTTCCTACCAAAACAGAATGATATTAGCAGTGAACTTAGATATTCATGTTTACAAACTTGAGAATGGTTTCCCAAACCAGCCACAAGTTCATGCTTATGGTTATTTTAATTTTTATCACTCTTGAAGGTACATATTTCACCAAAATGTATAATCTCATCACCAGACAAAGTTTCCCAGGAACTTATTTGAAAACATGAAAACTAAAACTAAGCATGAAAAGTAAATATACGTCACATCTTCACACTAAACAATTTGGAACCCTGGATTTCTGATGTCAAACATTTAAAACATATAGCATACATCTACCAAAGCCAAGATATAAGCAAAAGAAGATAAACAAAGACCCTGGCTATTTCCAACGAGCAAGCATAATTACATCCTTCAATCAAGGCGGGTTTCAATTTTGTCATTCAACTTTAATTTGTTCCAAAACAGTCATCCAACTTTAAGTTTTGTTTCATATTGACCATTAAACTATATTTTGTTCCAAATTAATCACTGGACTAAAAGTTTTGTTTCACATTAGTCACTAAACTAGTCTCCATTTTAGAAATTAATATTAGTGAAAATTTTGATGTGTCAAACAACCATACTTTTTTTCATATTGGAGAGAGGACACCTTACAAAATTCTCGGATTGATACTTACTCAGGCAGACAATTTTTGAGTTGCAAGGAGACGAACATAGTAGCCAATACAAAACAAATTTTTTAGTTAGGTAATTAATGTGTAAAAAATTGAAATTCAATGACTAACGTGAAACAGGTCTTAAAGTTGGACAAACTAATTTGGAAAGTTTAATGACACAAACTTAAACCCACCTATGAGTCCAGTGACCAATTGGACCTGTCACCCAACTTTTCATCATTAAGCAGAATAACAGACATCAGTGCTAACTTGATCTATTTCATGATAAAAATATGTTTAAGGGGGGATGCTTGACCACTTGACTCCAGGAACTTAGTTTATCTGCTATTTATGGCATCAGAAGACAAAAGAAATAATATGAGTTTAATGATCACAGTAATCTAGTTTTAGAATTATTACAGGAGATGATAGTAGCTGTTTGAATAACAGCTTCTATATGTAGAAATATTTCCCAGATCTAGGCAGTTGTAGATTTTTCTAATCAAGAGGGAAGGATAGTTTGCCTACAAAATTTATACATGCACTAGTGCTATAGTTGACTCTCCAGAATCTTGAGTGATACATAATAAATATGTCATTTACCTTTCTTTTCATTCATAAAGTTATAGCACCGACTACACTTCATATACGCGCGATGAAAGAAGAAATTTGGAGGCAAGGCTGGTAATGAAGAGAGCAGAGGAACAGTATATTAAAGAAAGCAGTAGTGCAGTTGTGTTCTACTAAGGTATTAGGGGTATCATCAAAACTATAGAACAAATTTTGAGTGAATAAATAGGGGTAGCGCGTTCATTTCATTATGGAAAATTAGTACTGGGTTTGGGAAAGAAACTAAACCTCTCAAAAGCTTAGCATTTAATTGTAGTTCGTTTCCTTTTCAGTTGTTATTTGTTCTTTTAATTCGGTCTACAGAAATACACCAAAAAAAAAAAATCTTGTTCCATTCTTCAGTTTTACAATCAATTCTTTATAATTGGTCCAACAGCCTAATAGCTTATGTATTCAATCTGCAGAATCTAGGTTCCAATCAAATTGGTACAGAGCATTTTTACCTGGGTAAACGGAAACAACAGAAATGAAGGAAAGATTGGGCTCGTTATTGAATGTTGGGAACAGATGATGCTATGATTGGAAGGGTAGATCAAGAAGAAAATCTCTGAATGGATTCCCGAGGCCGCCGACGCAAAATTCCTGTGATTGATGGTGGAGATTCAGATCGGTGGCTTTTTAGTCCGGAGAGTTATTTTGCCTTGAATCAGTTTTCGGAGGGGAAAAAGTGGAAGCCACCCCCAATCTGCTTCACAGGTGAAGCATTGACACTGCTTCAGTGGGTAGATTGAAGCCAACCCGTGCAAACTTGGGAAGACTTGAAGATCGTTATTCTTGAGAGGGCACGAATTGGGAGAAGTTCTTCTCACTTAAACAAGAAGACGCTGCCAAAGAGGATGGGAAGATGTTTGAAATTCCAGCTTCTCCTTTGCTGATGATTTCTGAACCAGCATTGTTATTGCAAAAAAGGGCGGAGAAAATTAAGATATATGCAAACAGAAAGGAAGAGAATTATATCAACGGACTAAATCCTGAAAATAGGGCCAACATTCATATGTTAAAACCAGTGAACTTGCATAGCGTTTTGGAGATGGCCCAATGGATAGAAGGCCACTCACTACTAAAACAAGCCCAAGGGCGATCAGGGATGTTTAATTTCTAATAACCTGAGTGTAGTGACCCTCCCCTCTTCAACCCTAGATTGAATCTCAATAGATCTCTGAATTGCAATTCACCACGCACCTTTCTATGCCTCACTGAGGCCGAACTACAATCAAAACAATCTGTTGCTACACCTAACTCAAGCCCACCCCAAAATACAAAAATCAATACATTCCCAAATTCGTAGACCAGAAAAATAAAAAAAAATAATAATAATAATAACTCATAAGCGCATTACGGATTCAGAACTCAAAGTTGGAAAAAAGAATTTGTTTCTGGTGTGAAAGAAAATCAGTGGGGCATCATTGCAAAATTAAAGAGCTACAAATGTTGGTCGTAAACGGTGATGTGGAGGAATTTGGCACCAAAGAGACGGAAGAAGAGGCCGAGGCCATGGAGGAGAGATAAACCCTACTCAGGACCTCAATACTCTGAAAGCTATGGGGGAGAGAGCGCACCCCGAGGTAGTTGTCCTGATTGAATGTGGAGCGACCCAAAATTTTATTGCAATTGGCATAGTTCATAATTTGAGAATTCGTAGGTGGGCGCAACCGGTCCATGGATAATATACTAGTGATAGTACATCGAGTGGTCAACTATGTAAGTACAACCACTTTCTTGGCCTCAATTCTCCTTTATCTAGTTTGACCTTGGTTGTGGCCTCATGAAGGAGATTGTTTGGCTGTACAGTATTTTAGAAATCCCTTTTCCACTTCGCACATTTCACCTCGAGGACAAGTTGAGTTGTTGCAAGGGTATTTATAGGCCTCGATGACACTTCAAGCATATGCCACCATTCTTTATAAGAAGTAGATTCCTACTTTAGAACTTGTATGACCATATTGGGACGTGAACCCAACCCTATTCCACTAGACCAAATTCAACTCACTTTAAGTCTACCCTAAAGCATTTTCTATCCTTAGTTTCCACTAAATGAATAAAGGCCACAACACTTCTTTCTAAGTTAAAATGTCAACTACATTGCTCCATTATCCTTCCAAACAGTACGAGGTCAAAATAGCACAATTAGTTGCAACATGTCTTAGCACAGCAAGCAAGAAGTTACGAAGGAATTAGTGCCACGTATTATGACTAATTACCATAGGCAGTTTGTATATTTTCATGATATGTTCAATCATTAGATGCCAAATATATCTCAAGGATCACAAAAGCTTGATTCAATTACTGTTGACAAGGAAGTATTTAATGACTTTAAAGTCATTAGCTAACAAGGAAGTATTTAATAACGTCTATAAATTGTGTGTGTATTAATAGAAATGCTAGATCACAATTAGCATTATACAAGGAATTCAAGGTAAATTAGCAAATCAAAAGTATTAGAAAGGCATGACTCAATTACTAGACTTGTAACAGTCATGATTTCCACGTTTTGTGATTTACAGCTTTCGATAGTACGATTTAGCACACAATTATGAGAATATTCATGTTCTAGGTGCCTATAATTCATGATTTAGTCATTTATAATACAAAATCAGATTTTAGTCATGATCTAGTAAAACATATTCCCTTATTTAACACGGTGTGAGTTACGTTCATTCTGGTCAAGAATGACTTCTTTTTTCATCTCAATTTTGTCCGATATACCTAATTATGATATATCTTTATGTAGAATGTCGGAGAAGCATATTGACATTTAAGAGAAGTTAATAAGAGATTTTTCGTAAGAAGGGAGTGAGAGAAGCTGGAAAGATCATTTAGAGGAATTCAATTTGGCTCTTAGGGGCAAAAGAAATGGAGTGTTAGGAGAGGATAGTCTCAAAACATAGATTTTGACTTTGTCACACAAATAGCTCTAGATATTCCTGTGAAACAATCTTCTTTATGGGGGAAGGTTTAAGGAGCAAATATGAGCTTAGACCCAAATGGTAAGGACTCTAATGCAGATTTAAGTGCTTATTTTTATAAATGCTAAAAAGCTCATATCTCAAGGTATTTCATATTTCTTTAATTTCACTATGTTGGCTGTGAGTTTTTATTTTTAGGAGAATGACAATACGAAGGTAGCGATGTCAAGAAAAGTTGCCATATGATTAATTGGAATATCAACATGCGAAGGAAGCAAAATCTACAGAAATTTCCCTAGTAATGGTGAGCAAAACTAAAAAAGTTCAACTTGAAAATTTAACGGCTTGTAGCTCAACGAATCGGAGTGACAAATTGTTGGATCTCAAATAATTACGGGTAACTAGGTCACTTTACCACTGAGAATGCTCCCTCACTATTTAAATCATGCAAAGCTAATACGTGAAAAAAACCCTGACCTCGAATAAATATATTTATTTGATAACAGGTATGCCCATGACCCATCAGCCTCCCCAAAAAAAATAAAAAATAAAAAAAAAATTTGGGAGTGACAAATCAAAGCTATAAATGGTTGAATCTCAAAGTGACTTGACAACACTATTCAAGTAAGTTTCTTTATGGATTATTAGCTTCTTTTATTTTATATCCCCATCGTGTTGGAAAAAGTCTTCTAAGTGTTGTTGTATGTTTCCTAATAATCTATACGAGTTGAAGAAATTAACTTCATTTTTCTAGAGTTCCTTACAGAGTTAAGGTGGTGAATTGGGTCAAAAGTAAAGACCTCATATTTTTTTAATCTTTCTGGTATGGTGCACATGAAAAATGTGGAAAGCATGTAAGTTTTCTTTGGGACTCTCTAGCAAAATGTAAGTATACATTTTTATTAAAGCGTGTTAGTTTAGTTTGGGGTCATGAAGGTTAGGAGAGGTGGAAATTTATGGTGCTGGCAATTATTGGGTTTTAAGGAAGGAAAGCAGTAACAGAATTCTGAAGAGACTGAACAAGAAGAATTTTATTTAATGGCAAAGTCCAAGTTTATTACTTTTTTTGTGGCATTCCATAGCTAATGGACTTTTTCTTTGATTCATCTAGATTAGGAAGAAATCTTATACTGTTTATTAGTTTTAAATTTATCGAATGTTAAAAATTTTACCCTCCTGTCCTTTTCACTATCAACCTTCACAAAATTAAACAATTCCTTATCATCGCTTCCTTTTTAGTCTCAACCTACAAAAGGTCAAATTGATTAGGTTGGATGCTAAAAGGGATTTTTGGAATCCGCATTTATCAAGATAATCATACATGATTATTAAGTGGAGTTACTTGAGAACTACCCTATCCTCTTTACAAGTATAATTCGTTTGCTGAAAATGAGTTCGACAACTGTCGCTCTTAATAAAAACTATAATTGTAGAAGAAAGGGGAAAAGAAGAGAAAAAGGTGAAAGGGAGAAGAGAGAGAGGGAGAATTATAGAGAATTTAAAGAGAGGTCATTCTTATTCAACAATGAAAGTGTAAGCTCAACAAAACATTAACCCTCATCATAGTGTTTAAAAAAGTCTAATTTAAGTTAAAAGCCATCTTAAGGAAATAAAATAAATCTTTTAAAATAAAGTTTATTTTCAAATCTTGATGTCTTCAAATAATGTATATAAATTGTAACGACCCGGGTCCCACTTGACGAGCTGTCCTGGCCGTTAAATCAACGACGTACTGTCCCCACCATACCAACATGGGTCTTTTCAGCATGCTTTATCCTCACTCGCACGCTCCCCGAGAAAACTTCCCAGGGGGTCACCCATCATAGAATTGCTCCAAGCCAGCACGCTTAACTGTGAAATTTCTAACGATGGACTTCCGGAAAAGCAAGCGCACCTTGTTGGTATGAGTAGTACCTATCAAATCTTTTGAGATTTCCTGGTTTGGGTATTACAATTCTACTATATTTAGAATTC
>CAIGRK010361167.1:0-18038 GCA_903798315.1 Fraxinus greggii | reverse complement strand
CGGGACCTGTTCTTGCAAAACGACGACGCATCAGAGGGATATGGCTTCGCCGGGATCCTACTGTCGCCGGTGACCACCGTCTCCTGCGGAAGGCCCTTCTGATGCAAGTGCAAATTTGGGCTTGCACGGACTAAAGGACTCAAGCAAAATGCTAGATTTGATATATTCCTACAGTGCCCTGGAAACCCTCCGCGGCGTCGCATCGCCGGCGTCCTACGAGGCGTCTGCTTCCAACATTGGGAAGACTCCGAAGAGTATCCACTCAATCCACCGTGAAAATGCGAGTCGTCGTCCTCGTCGGAATGCCTTGCCGGAGACATTCCACGGTCGTGATTGCGGCAGTTCCTCTGGTGGCCTCCGATTGCCGTCTTATCAAGGGAAAGCGTGCGACTTTGCTTTTTCCGCCGGGCAGGAAGAATTGTAGGAAACCACGAAGGAGAATCTGCTGTACCCACAACACCAGAATCCGAAATCGGACCAGAATCTGAATCCAGTTTCTCCGTTTTGGATCTAAAAAGACCCGAAAAAAGCAGAGAAAATCTTCCACCACTACTCTTCTTCTTGACTTCAACTGATACAGAGCTGGCAGGAGCCACCTGGGGACTGCTATAACTCAGGTGAGACGTGGCAGCTTCGTCGGATTCCCGGCAAGATACATAAGGCGATACAGACCGGGGAAAGGCAAGAGGGGCCGGTTGGGTATCGAAATTTCGGCGACCTTCTTGTGCCTCTTTCTCGGCCTGGGCAGCGATAACTGTAAATAGACGTTCTTGTAAACAGGAGGCGCAAACGCCGACGGCGCTACTGAGGTCGGCGGGATGTTTCTTACACTTCATTTACAAGTGTAACAATTCTGTATCTATTTGTGTATGTATAGAATTGTGTGGGTTTTTTAATGAGCAGAGCGCTGAGGCCGTTCGAGGGAAGTGTGTCTCGCTCTTTGGATGATTTGATGTATATTACTAAGGTGAGAGTTTGTCTGTTTCTTCTTCTTCTTCAATTTTCGGAGGGGAGAGAATTAGAACTTATTTGGTGGAGAGTTATGGCATATTTGTTGGAGTTGGGGCTAATGGGCAACTCTTGTATACTTGTTGATAAATTTTATAAAGGGAAATCTCATCGTAGAAAAACAAAGAGTGGGGAAAGACCAATGCATTTGGTCCGCCTAGAACAAGCCAACGAAGTGGCACGAAAAGTAAAGCCAAATGTCATTAAGCTGACTAGGTCCCTTTTCCGATTGATAGACACGCATCGGCCAGTTTACAACTAGTGCATTTTGAATTCCATGATAGGGAATTCCGATATTATTGTGCTTGTTTGGGATTCATAACAACGTTCTTATCGTTTAAAGGATAATTTTAACCGCATATTCATAATTAGGATGTGTTTGTCTTCAATTAATAGGAGAAAAATAGAGTAATGAATAATATTTTTTTGAAAATGTGTGATTGATAATTAAAGTAATTTTATTGGTTTGTGTGTAAATTATTTTATTGGATAAATGTGTGGTGAAAAATCTTATTGTAGCAAACAATTTTTTGGAATAATGATAGATAAACAAAGACTTAATATTTTTTTATTGATATATTATGTCCTTGTTTGAGTCCCATTTTTTCATTAAAATATATTTTTGAACAATGATTTGAACACATTTTAATCACATATTTTTCAATAAAATAATATTATACTCAAATTTAAAATTTTTCCTTATTTTTTAACCACACATTCTCCATTATAACACTATTATAAAATGCAATTTTTGAAAAGAAAAAAAAAGGGGAAAAAAAAAAGATAGGGCTCAAACAAGCCCATATGAATTTAATTACTCTTCTTCTTTGTAATCTCATTATAATTTTCTCAAAACAAGCATAATATCCAAATGTGAGATATTAGAGTTTTCGTGTATAACTATCAAAAAGTGAAAATAACTTCTATTGAAATACTCTAAAATATGCATTTCTAAATTTATCTCTTCTGTTGATCTTGGAGTGAGGGAGGTATATGGATGGTTCGATTCATTTAGATTCGAAACCAAACATTTGAAGAAAATAATGAGCTAAGTTTAGTGTGAAAAAAAAAATGAAAGGGGGTTAATTGCTTAATTTGGTCATCGTGAATTTTTTTTATTTTTTTTTTAAATATCGATTCTCGATTATGGGTCTAGAACCAGAACCAAAATAAGTTGGTTCTAGGTTCCAGAACCAAAATCATTTGAAAACTTACTTGTGAACGAAACGAGCTCAACCGATCAATTTTATTTGATTCTAATAGTTTTAGTTCTTTTGCTTATCCCTACATATTACTAATTGAATGGGGAAATTTTGACCAAAATAAGTTGGTTCTAGGTTTATATAATAATTTAATTCGTTTGTATTTTCAATCAAAATCTATTTCAGCATTTAAAAAAATAAAATAGAAAGCGTGTGTTTGCATAGTAGTTTTGAATTTGTGATTAAAGATTTTGTATTAATGAATAGTGTAAATAACTTATAATGTTTCCCAAGCATGGGCAAAATATGCATTCCTCTGGCATTACAGTTCAGAGAATGTTTTGTCCACTTTTTCACGAGGAAATTGCATTATATCACATTTTAGGTGTTTGATTTTGAAAATGGCCATTTTGCAAAAAAATTGCACAAATAGTCATTTTTATAAATTTGGCCCAAATCAATGCACCAAAACGGGGTTTTCAGCTGGACAAGCCCAAGTCATTCCCCCGAGATTGGTCCAATTGGTCTTGTTAGTTTTCAAAACCCCTCAATTTTCAATATCAAATACCTATTATTGACTCGTAAACAATTAGCCCTTGTTTGATAAAACTGTTTTGAGAAGTGATTGCTCGGGAGAAAATATGGTTAAAAAGTAGAAAAAAGAAGAAAAAAAATTAGGCTCTTGTTTGGTCCGGATTAAAATCCGATTTTAATCCGAGTCAAAGTCAAACAATCAATATTAATCACATTTATTCTGGGTCCCACAACTTTTCAACCACACATTTCAAAAATTTCTATTACAATCTGCTAAAAATCAATTTTAATCTCTACCAAACACCCTCTAGATTTTTTTTCCAGAATGTGTGGTTGAAAGTGAGTTTAGGAAAAACCACTTTTCAAAAAAATTATATCAAACAATGGCTTAATTTATAACAAAATATTGAAATAAAAAGGTTAAGAGTTTGACATTGAAACTATACCTCGACTTATCATCGAGTAGGTAAAATATTTTCTCACGCTTCTTTTTGTATTTCCTAAAAAGTTACTAATAATTTATTTTTTTAATATGTAAAGGTTATACATTTAATTTTTATAATACGTTCACAATCATTCTGTTTATCATCTTAGACGAACAATGGCATTAATTGGACGCAAATGCTATTGATTCAATTATAGTTAGATTTTGATTGGTATAAGGTTTTAGTTGATTGTGTTACCACTCTCAATTGTAGCTAAACAATCCAAGTTTAATAACATTCAAACATTATTTCTAGTAACCTCTTAACTAAATTAACTTTAAAATGATTTATATGGATTTAACATGTGATATTATTGATGAAAACAAGTCAAAACGAAATGTTCTTCTCCAGACGGATAATTCTCCTAATTCTCTCCGTTGCAAGATTTGGTATATTTCGAAGAAAGAAAAAAAAAGTGCAATTATTAGAGCTAAGAAAGTAGAGAATGAGTCTAGGAAATGATACGTTCAACAAAGAAGGCAATTTAGGAATACCATAAGTGACCACGAGAATTTTGTTTGATAGGGTGATTTTCTTTCATCATATCCTAGTAATTGGAGTTAAAACTATTAACCAAACTTATTATGTCATTTTTATTATGCGATTTTTTCCTCTTTGTTAATGATTTTTTTTAGTTAATTTAAATAATCGATGTAAAACACGAAATATAGAAGTCAAACTAGAAATTTTACACATCGAGGTGTATAATTTTTTCTTAAACCTTACTAAAAATCGAATTAAACATTGTTAAAATTTCATCAATTTTTCAATTGTGAACTTTAATTTCATTTATACATTTCATGAAATTCGTATCAAATTAAAACAGACAAATCATTAGAGAAAGTCCAAAAAAATACGTCAATCGTTTTGTCACCCTACTTGGTGGTGTTCTCGCAAATTTCCACTGCCACACCCTATTTATGATCCGAAAATTACTTAAAACGGTCCCCTTGTCTCTAAACCGTTGACTGACTGCTCACGCAAAAAAAAAATAAAAATAAAAATCTGTAAATGTACAACTTCACAAGCACAAAATACAACTATTAAAACTCCTTCGGTTGGGTTAATAACTCAAATGGTCACTGAATTTTACAAAAAGTTTTCACATAATCACTGAACTTTAAAAATCACCCAAGTCATCACTTAACTTTGCAAAAGATTGGATCCCTGAACTTTAAAAATCACTCCATTTAACACTAAACTTTGTAAAAAATTTACATCTCACTGGATTAGTGATCCCCTAGACAATTTTTTACAAAATTTAGTGATAAATGTGATGATTTTTAAAATTCAGCGGTCCGTGAAAATCTTTTGCAAAATTCAATGATTTTGTATAAATTTTTTACAAAGTTTTGTAATAAATTGTATGATTTTTAAAATTTAGTGACCTGTGAAACTACTTTGCAAAGTTTAGTGACTTATTAAACCCCCTCGGTGGATTGTTCAAACTCTCCGTCTCCATTACTCCGTTTTTCCTCTTTAAGCTCTGCCACTGGCAGCTCAAATATAGTGTGTAGGGTTGAGGGTTCAATTATCACATTCGTTTTTTTCTCTCAGGAAGATGAGTCTATCATCAGTTCTGCTGAAACGTTTGCAAGTCCAGCGGAGAATTATTACCGCAGTAAATGTCTATGGTGCGAGATCTTTTACTACGACGGAAGGCCACCGTCCGGCTATTGTCCACAAACGGAGTCTCGACATTCTGCACGATCCGTGGTTTAACAAGGTAATTGAGTTTTGCTTGACTTTCAGTTGAATTGGAATTTTGCCGTGATCTTGAGATCTGGATATTTTTATAGCTAAGAACTTTTGTTTTAACAAGAATAGGTGATTGTTGAGCTTCGAAAGTTAATTTTCTATATGTTATGTTTCATAAAATAGGGAACTGCATTTTCCATGACGGAACGTGATCGTCTGGACCTTCGTGGGTTACTGCCACCAAATGTTATGAGTTCTGAACAGCAAATTGAACGGTTCAGTAAGTTTTCAAGCACCACACTTTATGATTCTGTCATGTTAACTCGAAAATGACATAGAATTGTAGTCTAGCTGTTGAGATTAGATAATTTTGTGGTTATATTGATTGCAATTTGCCTGTTCATTGTCGTTAATGAATATTAACATTCTAGTGAGGTTTCTGATAATCTTTGTGCAAGTGATATTGGACTTGGGCGGTGTCAATCTTCATCAATGTTTAGTGAATTGTTGGATAACTTATAAGTAGGGCATATGAGATGTTTTTTGCTTTTCAATAAACTATTCTAGATGATAAGTTCCTTTTTCCGTCCTATCTGCCTTATTTAATATTCATCCTTCTCAGCTCGAATGACTTGGTTTGACTTTCATGGTCAACTAGGTGGTCTTTAACAGCATATTTTACACTGATCTATTTACATTTTTAGGCAAAAATTCTAAATAATACTTGATGTGTATTTTATTCCAATTTATGTCTTTTCTCAAATATTACATAATTGATATAACAACGAACACTCAATTTGTAATGGAAGAAAATACTTCTCAAGAGCTGTATATTTACTTATTGGAGCTTCAGAAACAAAGATTGCTGAATCACACAGCTAAGTTGCAATCACTTATAGTACCATCATTCTTATTGGTTCTTTCTTTAACAATAGTGGCTGACTTGAAGAGGCTTCAACTAAGTGCTAGAGATGGGCCTTCTGATCCAAATAATTTGGCTAAATGGCGCATTCTCAACCGATTGCATGATAGAAACGAGACAATGTATTATAAGGTCAGTGATTAACTCTCTCTCTTTGTTTTTTTGTTTTTTTTTTTTTTGCGCCTTTTGATTTTCTTCTGTCTCTATCACTCTCTTTAAAAAGCCAGAATATGAAACAACAAAAATCCAACAAAACTGGTTTAGTTCCCAATAAATTTATGAATCTGTTTCACCATTTCGTTCTGCTCATTGCTAAATCTTCTAGAAGATGCAACTCAATCTCAACATGTCATTTTAGTTTTGATATACACCTTCTTCTAACATGTTCTCTTGACATCACATAACCCTTATGAAAGATTCCTCTTTAGGTGTACACTAAACATTTCCCAACAACTTCAGTTGCCATTCTCTTAATTTATGCTCAATTGGTGCCACCTACACTCAAGTATCAAGCTGTCATGATTTCTAAAAGTTATAAGATGCATTTATTTCTTTTTGAAGC
The DNA here is from genome assembly GCA_903798315.1 of Fraxinus greggii. NCBI lineage: Eukaryota > Viridiplantae > Streptophyta > Magnoliopsida > Lamiales > Oleaceae > Fraxinus > Fraxinus greggii. Next base: position 11,627 of record CAIGRK010361167.1, on the reverse strand, counting down.
ATGTATGCTAACACCAAATCATAAGCAAGACCTAAGTCAGAAATAGTAATACCTTCTGTGTTACAATCTCCAAATCCAAGATTTCCAAGTACTTTTTTATATCCAAGTTACATTTCCGCTACATGTCTATTCATATCACCCCAACAAAATCTTATTTTAAAAAATGAGTATATGTCAACCTATTGGCTGTCTTCCTAAAAAGAAATGGTTGGACTAGCCAACACAGATTGCTTTGCAGAAGGTGTTTGAGTCTTTCACTGTTCACCACCTCTGTGGGTATCAACTGCCCATGGATGAGATTGCAAAGGTGGTTAAAAGCGCATGGATGAGTTTGCAAACCCAAAACATCCTCTAATTACTTTGTTGGAATAGGCGGAGAACCTTGCATGACTTTTCAGAGTAAATATGATTAACTAATGATTGGATAGCACTGTAGTTGACTGTGTACTGAATCATTACTTTTTTTTTTTTTTTTATAAATTTGACATTAACAGGTTCTAATTGACAATATCGAGGAATATGCCCCAGTAGTCTATACTCCTACAGTAGGTCTTGTTTGCCAAAACTATAGTGGCTTGTTTAGGCGGCCAAGGGGGATGTATTTTAGTGCGGAAGATCGCGGAGAAATGATGTCAATGGTTTATAATTGGCCAGCTGATCAGGTTTGTAGTACTTGTAAAGATCCTTACTTTTGGGGGTGCTTCCGAGTTCAATTGTTACATTCATCTATTTTTGGTGCTGGCTTATTAGCTATTGAGTTGAGTTGTTACATTCATCCGTTTTTTATGCTGGCTTATTAGCTATTGATTTTACTTTGTCATGCTAGAAAGGACATGTTTTCTTAAATAATTGGATATAGTTAGGAATACGAAAAATTTCTTTCCTTCACTAGTTGATGTTGAAATAGATATGTTGTACTTATTTTTATATATTTAGGAACTATTGAGTTTTTAAATTGTCGGATCGAGTAGAATGGCATTTGTTTTAATGCTTATTTGCTCTGTTGTAGGGACACTTAAATTAGGGTAACGTGTCCGTATCGGACAAGTATCATATACTTTATTATGATCATTTTTCTTTTATATTATAAATATTATATATTTTTAACTTAAAGTAATTAGTAAACAATAAATATGTACTTGTATTTAAAAGATTTCAACAAGAATTATTAATAACATGCATAAAACTAAATTTATACTATATAAATGAAGAATTTTAAAGAATTTAATCAATGTATCGACGACGTATCGTATTAATATTTTTTCGAAAAATCGAGTGCACATGTTGGACAAACGTGTCCCTGTCAGTGCTTTATAGCTTATTTGTTGAGAATTACGAAGGAAACGATGAGCTTGATCAGATGTACTTAAATACATATTTTATAACAGTCTTCCAATGTTTCTAGAATGGAGATCAAAGATGATTGTAGAAGCATTCTCATTTTATAAATTCTTCTCATCTTGTTTGCATGTTTGTTAACCCCTTTAAAGACGTGTTTTTGTTATACACAACTGATCCTATATTTAAAAAGTCATTGTGATAATAAGAAACCCCTGAAATATCATTGACATTTCATCAAAAGTAGCCTAGCCATTTTGGATAACTAATCACTCAACTTACATAACCTCAATAAATAGGAATGGTCTCCCTCTTGCTTTCATTATTATTTTTTTGTTCTTTGGTTGATGATTATGTTGACATTCGTTTTGATGATAGCATGAAAAAAGATGTGGATCAGTATCTGGTAGTAACTTTATCAATGTGGTCTTTTTGTTCTTGTTTCCTTTACCAGTTTCTCTTGTTTGGATATTAGCTAAGAATGCCAGAGAAGAGAGAGATGCATCTATTGGCTTTGGTCGACTCCCAGAAAATGCTTACAGATATCATAGTGTAAATAAAAGGACATTGTCTGAGTGTGATAACCTGATAAAAATTATGGACTGCACATGTTCAAGTTTTGCTTAGAATATCAAAATAACATCTTAAAGGAGAATTTTGGTTGACCTTTTATTAGGCTAGTGGCCTTTCTTTTGACATCTGATTTATTTTTGTGCTTGGGGAATAAGCTTTGATAATTAAAACATGCAGCAAACTTTCAGGAAGAATCTATTTCAATATTTAAAGAAGTGAGTAAAGTGGTAATATGAGGTCAAGCCTTCACTTAGTCTAATTTTTGTTTTGCCGTGGTCTGGTTGACTGACTGTATATTGTTTTAGTTTCTTATCTACAACTTCTTCATTTTAAGAATTTCCCTCTTCAATTGTTTCTTATTCATTTACATTTTTTCATATAGGTTGATATGATTGTTGTAACGGATGGAAGCAGAATACTGGGTCTTGGAGATCTTGGAGTTCAGGGAATTGGAATCGCAATTGGGAAGTTGGATCTTTATGTTGCTGCTGCAGGGATAAACCCTCAGAGAGTACTATCTCTTTCTGTTTATCTCATGTAAATTGCATGCTTGTATCATAAACATGTCTGTGGGGGGATATTTAAGGTGGAATCCCAACTTGCTGATAGTTTGTCAACATTCTATCAATAGACTCTGGTACTATTCAAAGAGAAAAAGAATCACGACCAGGGATAATAAGACTATGATAGTCTTTCATATATTGTTTGAGAAACCAATCCTTTTGAAATATTTAATCCGACTCCAACTTGTAGTTTCTTTGAACTTTGAAATTTTCAAGAAGCAAATTAATTGAAATATGGCAGTGTGATTTAGTCCAAAAATACTTGTCTGATCTTCAAAGGGTTCAAATAATAGGTAATTTGATATTCAGTTTCTCTATTAATTGATTTTCTGATATTCTTTTATGTTTCCAATGCTGCGAATCAGGAAACGGCTACACAGAAATCGAGACAATTGTCTATTATTATTTTTGCATACAACATATGGCTCATTGCTTATATGATTTCAGTGTTATTAACATTCTCTTACTGTATAAATGTAAGACACTGCATTTTTATTGTGCAACTTTTGCTTTGGAATGTCCCCATAATGTGAAGGAAAAGTTGTAACACAGGAAAAGAATTACTGGAATTGGATGCCTATATTCATTAATTAATTTGATCTTCATCTTACTCTGGATATACTTTGGTCCTGTTTCTCTCTACTTCTGCTATGTAATGTCCTTCCTCTTGCTTTAATAGGTACTCCCTGTCATGATTGACGTTGGAACCAACAATGAGAAGATTCTGAAAGACCCATTGTGTAAGTATCTTGTGTTCAACCAATCAAGTACATCAGAGAATCACCATTTTAACAATTACTTATCAATGTTTCTTTATCTTTTTGTAATGACATCGTCAGGTTGATATTTACTTAGTTTTGAAGGTGATCACTATAATCCCATTTGTATACCAGTTTCTTGCTCCATATGTTTGGCTGTTTGGAAACTACTGTTTGACGTACAATAACTCAACACCCTGAAAATTCTGAAATTTTTATACCTGTCAAGGCCTTGCTATTATCTTCCACAAGTTTGAGTTGTCAGATCAATGTAAGACTTGTTCCTGTCTATGTTTGGCCGTAGAATGATGTATAGTGTAGTTATTTTTATTTAACATGATGTTATCTATGAATTTCTCTGTTATATACATACAAACACATACATATATTATTCCAACTTGTTACCATCAGACTTAACCCAAGATTCTATTTATTCGCCTTGAATATCTAGTGATTACTGCACCTTTCCTGATGAAATGGTTCTTTTAGTCATTTTCCCAGGTTACTTGCTTTGGTTGTTGATGGGTCTCGTTTACCGATGTTCCTTTTCAACTATATATCAACCTATTACTACTTGCCTGCAGATTTGGGCTTACAAGAGCACCGCCTTGATGGAGAGGAGTATCTTGCAGTAATTGATGAATTCATGGAAGCAGTATTTACTCGCTGGCCAAATGTGATTGTCCAGGTGTCTATTTCATCTGTCTTTTATATTGATTATGACTGTCCTATTGTTGTGTCTTTTTGATTATTTTGGAAAATAGAAGTATTTTTGTTCTATATTTATGAGAAGATACTAATGCCCATTGCATTGTGTAGTTTGAAGATTTTCAAAGTAAGTGGGCCTTCAAGCTGTTGCAGCGTTATAGGAATGACTACCGAATGTTCAATGATGATGTTCAGGTGAACAACTTTATCAAAGCATATTTTATTAGTTTATACATAGTGTATCAGGTAAAAAAAAAAAAAAAAATCCTTTTTTGTCACCTAAATGATAGTCTTCCGAATGTCGAGTGATGAAATGCATTCTGATGCATTGTGTCAATGTAATTTAAAGTGATGCACTTCTTTTCTTGTAATGTTAGAGAGGCAGCACTTTAATCTATCATGTTTTCAAGATGCTCTGTCATGTCTGTGCCATTGAAGGGCTAAGTACTTTCAAGTAACATGACTCTTATAACTGGAGCTGTTAGGGAGGGGTATGTACAGTTCTTTACATTTTCAAAAGATATTAGAAGAAACATTCACAGAGGAAGCATGGACTAGGACTTATTCACAAGTGCATACAACTTGACAATCTCTCTCTCTCTCTCTCTCTCTCTCTCTCTCTCTCTCTCTGATATGCATGCACACATGCATATGCTTATATGCATAATCAATGCATATTTAAATATGGGCGTGCAATGTAAAAGGCAAAACATCCGAGCACTAGACTAATGAAAATAGAATTAAACATGAGAATCAAGTTAACAAGAAAATGGACGTAAGACATTTATAATATCTTACCATATTTATGTGTTTCTAAACGTGAAGCTCTGTGGATAGTTTTATACTGAAAACCTGAATTATATTTGTATTTTCAAGGAAGTAAAGTTAAACTTGGATTCTCTTTTGTTTCGGTGGATAAAATAAACTAATGATTAGATGAAAAGAAAATCAATCAAAAAACCTCTAGTGCAGCAAGATCACAAAAATACACCACAAATCCTATGCATATCGCTGAACAAATTTGAAAATGATATATAAGGCCTTCGTGAGAGAGTGCAAGCTCTTACCTTGCTTGTTTTATGAATTACTTATCTGGAAAGTTCCTAAAGACCATGTGTTGAGCCTTAAATGTGAACTCCAGCGATTGCTATAAATTACCTTTTCTTTTCCTATAAAATTTTAGCACATCAGTTTGATGATTGGATGGGTTTGATTTACAGAAATTGTTGTGAGTTTTAATAAATTGCAAGTTATAAGTCATTCAATGTGAAATTGCTAGTTATGATGCATTCAATATGCACTTTTGATTGGAAATCGTATTATGAACTTGGTTTAATGCAAATATCCTGTCCAGGGGACGGCTGGAGTTGCACTTGCTGGTCTTCTAGGAGCAGTCAGAGCTCAAGGAAGGCCAATGATTGACTTCCCCAAAATGAAGATTGTAGTTGCAGGGGCTGGAAGGTAAGATTTCTCTCTTTTTCTTGTCTGAGTGATTGGTTGGTGGTAGTTATACACCATTTAATATTATTATCAAATTTTAACACGCAGTTGATTAGTAGAGTGATCAACTTGAATGTTACATGTTCTTTCTATCATCACAAATTGGAGAAGAATATTTAGGAGGTTTCTGAATCAAGTGGGACTGGTTGAAATGAATAATCATGCCTTAGAAAGTGAAGAGAAGCAATATCTATATGATGCATCAAGACTGAAGCCATTATGCTAAATAAAGCAACCTTTAGGAGAATTTTAACAGTTGTAAATGAATACAAAAAGGAGAAGATGTTAGTTACACAGTGTAAACTAGCTATTTGCACTGCAGGCCTATTAAAGTCAATGTTTTGTGACAGACTATGAAAGCAAAGAAGAAAAAAGGATTAAAGAATGAGAGAAACTCTGCTCCTGAAGTGGTACAATTATGAATTTATAACTTATGTTCTTTGTGGTGGGAGATCAAGCAATGACTTTTAAACCAGATACTAATTAGGATGGCTGGATTAAAATTGGAGGAACTGTAATAATATTCCAAAATTTGTATAGCAAAATTCCCTCGTAGTGGTGTTACTATCAAATTTATAACTTTGCTGGATGACAGATATATGACATCTGCTGGTGTATGTTCTTTAATATCTTTGGCTTTGAAGGCTTATTTTGATTTTCTGCAATTTTTATTTCATATTCCTGAAATCTTTGTTAGACATTACAACATCAAGGCTTTCTCAATGAATATGCTCATAATTGTTCTATTCATTTTTAAGTGGAATTGTTCAATGTGTTAAAGTTTTAGTTGGAGTCTTTATGTTATAGTCACTTTGGGAAGGTCAACTTATGTTACACAAGACTAGTGTTCTCACATGGTAGACATTTGGAATACTTCCTCGTTTTTGTTTATTTATTGAGGCTCTGCTCTTTAATCTTTTACACTGCAGTGCTGGAATAGGGGTTCTAAATGCTGCAAGAAAAACGATGGCTAGGATGTTAGGAGATACTGAAGTTGCTTTTGAAAGCGCAAAGAGGCAATTCTGGGTGGTTGATGCTAATGTGAGTAATTTTATATTAAGGGTGTGTTTGACACCCATTTTGGAGAAGTTTAATTTCTGGAATAGTGATTGATGGGAAGAATGTGTGGTTAAAAAGTAAGAATAATTTTTGGGTTTATGTGTAATATTATTTTATTGATAGAATGTATGGTTGAAATGAAGAAAGAGAAATAGAATGAGAAATAAATGGGTTTCAAACAGGGGCTAATATTTCTGGTGAGATATTTTGTATATTTTGATTCTGTCTTGCCATGAAATTGACAATGTAATGGGNAGCCACTTTACTTAGGGTGTGTTTGACACCCATTTTGGAGAAGTTTAATTTCTGGAATAGTGATTGATGAGAAGAATGTGTGGTTAAAAAGTAAGAATAATTTTTGGGTTTATGTGTAATATTATTTTATTAATAGAATGTATGGTTGAAATGAAGAAAGAGAAATAGAATGAGAAATAAATGGGTTTCAAACAAGGGCTAATATTTCTGGTGAGATATTTTGTATATTTTGATTCTGTCTTGCCATGAAATTGACAATGTAATGGGAGATTCTAGCTGGTATCAATCACAGTTTGGGCCAGGATGAACTGCAATTTTAACTGCATCCAGCTAAATAATCAAATTGAACTATTAATCATTTTCAAAAACTCACTCATCACTCGTTGAAAATTTTCAAGACACACATCAAGGTAGTGTTGCATTCACGTGTTGGTGTATGAGTTCATTCGTCCCAGATTTACGCCTGAAAAAATCTGTACCTTACTGTTGAGCCAACTAATATAGCCCAATAAGGGGGGAAAACCTGATGTAAAAGGAAAACCAAGTCGATACAATTTTTGAGCAAGATCTGCGAAGGAATACTTTAAACACAAATGTGTAGGCTTCCATAAAATTCTTTTGCATATACCGCTCATCATATTTTTTATTATACACGAAGAACCCTGTTTATTGGATGATCAATAGTGATCCGTAAAAAATAAAGTATTACCCCCCATTTTTAGCTTTTCTCAGGAATTACTTTTTTTCTCCAAAGCATGTTTTGAGAATCCTATTAGGAATCGAATTTTCCTTGACTATAGATTCACCCAGTTTTTCAATTGAATGTCTAACAGATGGATATAATTCTTTTGAAAATGAGTAGTAGTTATATTACCTTTTGTGTTACCTGCAGAATAACTTTTTATGTGATTCAGGGACTGTTGACGGAGGCACGCGAAAACATTGATCCTGATGCTCGTCCATTTGCTAGGAAGGTCAATGAAAGTGAACGGCAAGGACTGAGGGAAGGGTCTAAGCTTGTGGAAGTGGTCAGTAGTACTTGTAACCTTATAAAGCCTATGGAAAATTGAATTTCTTAAACTACAGGATGTATGGAAGGGTATTTTATAACAATCTGCAGAAGAATATGTGTCACGTTGGGTGTATTCTCACTATAATTAGGCATAGGATTTCAGTAGTTGCAGTTCCCAATCTAGTTAACTAGAGCTATTATGCCTTCGTTATAGTTTATGCCTGATTTAGAATTTATTTGTATCCTGTAAGTTGAAGGAGCTACACTTCATGAAAAAAAACCATTGTGAATGTGATGTCTTTTGCCATTTTGGCAATTATTTGGTGAAACTTAAAGTAATTTAACCGTTTACTGAATTCATGAGAATGGAGGCACAAAAATTAAATGCCTATTCATATGGAACATCTATCCAAATTCCATGTTCTTCAAACCCACATAACTATGTAGAGTGATTGAAATCCACTTTCATTCCCTTCAACCCCTGAGTGTCATGAAAAGCTGATTTCCTAATAAAGTATTGTAATCTGGAGCTTTTTTTTGTCCATTTTTCCCGTTCTGAACAGTTAAACTTTTAATTTCAGTGTGTATGGATAACAATTTTCTTTGATCATTGAAATTGCTTCTTTTTTAGCTCCTCGTTTGAGTGATAAATATTTTAAAATTCTAATACACTAGAAAGTTCCTTAAAGATCTTTTCTTATCTGTTTCTTTGGGTATGACCTGACATATTATTCATTCTTTATTACTTTTGGTGACTATTGTCATTATAGTATGTGTGATCACCAGTTTGGTTTATATCTAATCAGGTGCAACAAGTAAAGCCCGATGTGCTTCTTGGTTTGTCAGCTGTTGGAGGCTTGTTCTCTAAAGAGGTAATAATTCATTTCATGTTTTCCTTTGGGTTGTAACAATTTTCCCTGATGGCATTCCATCTCTTAAATGAAATCATAGAATGGCATATTTTTTTCATTCCAAGTGATTTCTTTACTTCACAGAGTCTTTGGTTGTCAGTACCAGTAGTAGCATAGGAGTTGTAATTTTCAGTTGAACTGCTTTCCTATTTTCAGGTGTTAGAAGCTCTAAAAGATTCAACTTCTACCAGACCAGCAATTTTTCCAATGTCAAACCCTACAAAAAATGGTAATTTGCATGTACTTTTTAAATATTCTAATTATCATTTTGTTTTATACTTTTTAAAAAAATTTCTGTAATTTTTTTTTAGCTGAGTGCACCCCTGAGGAAGCATTTTCCATAGTTGGTGATAACATCATATTTGGAAGTGGAAGCCCATTTGCCAATGTTGATCTAGGTATGTATCCCAATTGTGTTTAATCCATTGCTTGCCATCATTTCCCTTGTGCAATTTTCTTGTCAGTCACGTACAGCACATACACACACACACATTCATGCCTTATGCGTTGTTGAAGCATATGGAACAAGCAACTAATAAGGGGCTGCACAGAAAGAATCAGATGGACTCTAGTAGTGATGCTTATATATGTTCTGTATAGATATCCAGGATGTGGGCTTCTGCCCTTTGTTAGCCTTTAGTGTCATGCAGAGTGTTTAGTTAAATGGCTTCTAAGAAGATCCCTACTTGTATGGCTAGGTCCTCTCTACTCTCAACGTGTTTGCTGAAATGGCTTCTGTAAAGTTTGCTACTCGTATGGTTAATGTTCCCGAGGCATGATATGTAGGCTGGAAGTTGTTTTGAATCAAGATGTCTCTATGGTAGCCATGTTTTGCGCATTATCCTGTTTTATGAATATGAGAATATGATTTATAGTGAAAATCGTATATGAATGAAAAAACTATGAGAAAGTATTGTTGTTAGATTATTCACATGCATCTACATGCCAAATTATATGTTTTAGTGAGTACATGTCCACGAGATACATGCAGGTTTCTACGTGCGTCCATGTCAAAATGTGCGTCCATTTCAATTGAAGTATGGTTGGGTAGAAGTTACTTACAACTAAAATACATTCTTAATATGCTCATATGTCAATGTTTGTCCTTTGCTTCACGAATTTTCTCCTTGAAAATTATGAGAGAATACTGAACGATTTGGAAATATTATATTTTTCTCCGGGAAATATCATTCATGAAAACCACCTGGAATGCCTAGCATGTTGTAGGCAGACAAACAGCTGTTCTGAGGGATTGACTCAATAATTTTGCTGTCTATTCTCTGCTAATTTGTGGTATACCTTAACTGCAATGAATATGTCGCAGGAAATGGTCACATTGGCCACTGCAACCAGGCAAACAACATGTTCCTTTTTCCTGGGTTAGACACTTGTAATCTATACTGTAGAACCTACCTAGTTAGTCTTTCCCTTCTCTTTCTTGATTTTTTCCTGAATGTTGCTCGTAAATCATGTAGGATTGGGCTAGGAACACTTCTATCTGGATCTAGGATCATCTCAGACGGGATGTTACAGGCTGCAGCTGAATGGTACTTCATGGATTTTGACTTCTAAATTGAATTTAATTAAAGTAGACTTTTGAACACTTAATCTGGTCATTTATGTCAGTCATTATATCGGCCCCAATTGTTGTTTTGGCCAAAACACCAGCTGACTGGTTCAACTTGCAAGTCATTGGTTCAACTAATGAGTGATTAGACCGTAAACCTGGGTACATATAATTTTAACAGAAAAATAACACACGAGAGAGCATTCATTCACTCGACTCAAAGTATGGTTATATTGAAGTAGTTCTGTAACTTGAAAGAGCTCCTGTAGTCATTATTTTCAACTATGGTACTCACTAACGATAATTTGATAACTACAGCCTAGCTGCATATATGACTGAGGAGGAGGTGCTTAAAGGGATTATATACCCTTCAATATCAAGGTATTGGTCTTGGGGGAACAACTACATTTTTAACTTGAGATAATTTTATCTTATTCTTTCAACTGTCAATTCTTATCTTAATAATAATAATTTAATCAGAATACGTGACATAACGAAGGAGGTAGCTGCGTCTGTCATTCAGGAAGCTATAGAAGAAGATCTGGCAGAAGGGTACCGCGAGATGGATGGTCGAGATTTACGGAAACTTAATGAGGTATGTTTTATTGGCTCAAAATGGTATATGGCTGGCATATGAAATTTCAAAATCTGTCTAATTCATTGGTTACATGTAAACTACCTGTTTGTACTTATTGAGATTCTCTGAACCATCGCTCTTTAATTGGCGATCAAGTTCAACATAGTATCATAGATCTTCTCAGTATCTAATTTTTTGTAGTTCAAAGTTTACAGCAGACTTTATCATTGGAGTAATTATCATTATTTGCAGGAGGAAATCAAGAATTATGTGATGAACAATATGTGGATTCCTGAATACCCAACGTTGGTTTACAAGGAGGACTGAAGAACTCTTTTCCTCTCGTGAGTCTTCTTTCATCTCATTGTTTTATCGCAGATTTGGTAGCTCAAATATTGCCGCCATCATCAATATAAAGGAAACAACCAGGGTAACTGTCGTTGTTTTAGCCTATACTTGCCCAATAGTGATCTGTGATAATCAAATCTTCAATAAAGGTTTCCATTTTCAATTTCATTGCCCGCTTTGTAAAAGTACATCTCTCACTTGATTTCCGTTTTCATTGTTTGCATATGCAAATGCAATGGTGAAGGTTTGATTATAGTGAAGTTAGTATCTCGATGGGATTTTATCCTCCTCTAGACATTGTTAACTTAATGTATGTGTAGAGATACATAAATTGGTGTGTAATGTATTGACCCCACTTTTAACTATTATATAATTACTAGTTTTTGCCCCGTGCAATGCACGGATTGTGTTATTTTTAAGATAATATTAGCTTCTTGTATTACAAAATTTTCACACAC